>NW_020868486.1:272152-279652 GCF_003789085.1 Penaeus vannamei | reverse complement strand
TGATTGGCTTATGTCCCGGGAAATTGCCGTGAGGGTCTCGATTCCGTCTCACATATATTTTTATTTTGTTTATTAATATAATTTTTGTTTTTATAATTAATCGGAAAAGGGAAGGTATTGGATTAACCTTAGATATGAATTGAATTTTTTGAGAATATTGCTTATTTTTAATCATATGTGTATTACTAAGATTTACAGAATGATATGCTATTGTTTGGTTTTTGAATAAAATATTAAGGATTACAAATGTTTCCATGACCGTTAAGATTTGAATTGATTCCCACACCCACGAGCCTTAAAGACCGTTAGGTTATGTTATCACAGGATTTAACGGTACAGTAAATGCAGTAGGAATAGGCCTAAATTAAATAAAAATTGCTATATATGACAACAAATGAAAATTGAGTTGAATAAAATAGGTTGAATGAATATATGAAGAAAAAAAATAATACATATATATTCATATATATTTTATTATATATATATATATATATATATATATATAATATATATATATATATATATATATATATATATATATATATATATATATATATATATATTATGTGTGTATGTGTGTGTGTGTGTGTGTCTGTGTGTCTGTGTGTCTGTGTCTGTGTCTGTGTACTGTGTGTGTGTATTATATATGTAAGTATGTATGTACGTACGAAGCGATATCCGCATTATCCTAAGAACACCCTCGCCGCCTCGAGCGAAGAACGCCTCTCCCTCTCTCCCTCTTCTCCTCCTCTCCCTCCTCTCCCTCTTCTCCCTCCTCTCCCTCTTCTCGAAAGGAGGGAATCTACATGGCAAAGGCATCAAGGTGGATGAACCGCTGATTCCCCCGATAAAAGCGACGGATAAACGGATCGACGCCTCGACGCCAGAACCGACCCCCGCCCCCCCTTAACCTTCGAGTTATTTCCCCTTCTTTCCTTTCTTTTTTTTTCCCTTTTCGTGACTTTTTTCAGTTTTTTTATGGATACGTCTTCTTAACTTTTTTTGTTATATATATATATATATATATATATATATATATATATATATATATATATATATATATATATATATATTATATATATATATATATATATATATATAGAGAGAGAGAGAGAGAGAGATGCGTCTTCTAAACGTTTTACTGTTTTCTATATATATATAGAGAGAGAGAGATACGTCTTAACGTTTTTTTTTCTGTTTTATTTATATATAGAGAGAGAGATGCGTCTTCTAAACGTTTTTCTGTTAATATATATATAGAGAGAGATACGTCTTCTGAACGCTTTTTTTCTATTTTATTCTGTTTTATTTATATATAGAGAGAGATACGTCTTCTTAACGTTTTTCTGTGTTATATATAGAGAGAGATACGTCTTCTAAACGTTTTTTTTTTTTTGGGGTGTGTATAGTTATTTCCCGATTCAGCCTTCTCTCATTTCCTCATTTCCTCATTTTTCTTTTCATCTCTCTTCCCCTTTCTAAACCCGCGTCTTTTACCTATTTTGATTCTTCTGATCTCCCCCTTCTTCATTTCCTGAGGCTTATTTTGACATCCCTTCATTACCCCCACTCTTCATTTTCCCTTTATCCTCCTTTCTTCTTATTTCCCCCTCCCTATTCCCATTCTCATCTGGATAATATTCTTCCCCTCACTCCTTCTTCTTTCCCTCCCATTTCCCTCCCCATTTCTTCCCTCACTCCCATCTCCTCTCCCTCCCTTCCATCCCACTCTCCTCATCTCTCTCTCCCAATTCCCATTCTCACTTGGACCCCATTCCACACTCTCTCTCCTCACCTCCCTTCCTAGTTCCCACCTTCCTTGGACACTCTTCCCTTCCCCTTTTCCCATAATCCACTTTAGTACACTTACCCCCCCCCCCACCCCCACCCCTCCTCATTTATCCACTTTAGAACACTTCTTCCCACTCTCTCCCTCTCCTCTCACTCCCCCCCTCCCACTTCCCCCACTACCCCTACCCCTTTGTACATCCCCTTTTTTTTACTTTATTATTCTCTTCGTCACGCACACTCAACACCCCCCCCCCCACCATCTTTCTTATTTTTCTTATCTCTTTCTTATTAGTATTCCGTCGTCTCAGGGTATTACGTTTTTTTTTCTCTTTCTTTTCTTTCTTTCTTTTGTTGTCTTTCGCTGAGTACACGTCTTCTATAGTTATTCTATGCATGGAATCATTTATTTTAAAGTGCTTGTGAAGTAATTGTCATGTTATCGAGGTCCTTTTTAGAAAATATTGTTAGCCTTTTTACCGGGTTTCATTTTTTTTTCGTTATTTTCTGGTTTTCTCTTTTATTTTTATTTTATTTCGTTTTTCTTATTTTTTTTCTCTCCAATCTCTTCTCTTCTGGTTCCCTTTTTCTGTTTTAGTTTTTCATCATTTTTTTTTTTCCTTTCTTCTTTTTCTTATTTTCTTAGATTTTCATTATTTTTCGTTTTGTTTTAGTTTTTCGTTATTTCGATTTTTTTTTTTTTTCATTATCTTTTTTTTTTTTTTCTTCAGTTTCTCTTTTTTTCTACTTTAGTTTGCATTTCATTCCTTCTTCCTTCTTCGTTTTTTCTGTTTTAGTTTTTCATTATTTTCGTTTTTTTTATTCTTTTTCATTATTTTTCATTATCTTTTACCTTTTTCTTCAGTTTTCTTCTTCATCTTCTTTTCTTCTTCTTTAGTTTGCATTTCCTTCCTTCTTCCTTCTTCGTTTTTTTCTGTTTTAGTTTATCATTATTTCGTTTTTTTTTATTCTTTTTCATTTTTTTCATTATCTTTTTACCTATCTTCTTCAGTTTTTCTTCTTCATCTCTTCTTTAGTTTGCATTTCCTTCTTCTTCCTTCGTTTTTCTTGTTTTAGTTTTATCATTATTTTCGTTTTTTTATTTTTTTTCATTATTTTTCATTATCTTTTTACCTTTTTTCTTCAGTTTTTCTTCTTCATCTTCTTCTTCTTCTTCTTCTTCTTCTTCTTCTTTAGTTTGCATTTCCTTCCTTCTTTTCCTGAGCTTATTTGAGTCTTGCATTTTCATCTCGAGTATTTACATATATTAATACATACGAGACAGATTAAAAAGAAAAAAATAATCTGATTATAATGCCTCGATTCCTCTGCCTACGAGTTCATAAAGAGAGAGAGAAGAAAAAGAAGAATTGAAAAAGGTGATGAAGAAGAGAAAGGGAGAAGAATAGGAAATCAAATTGGGGAAGAGAAAGAGAAGAAGAAATGAGGATGATGAGGAAGTAGAGAATGGAAGAACAAGAAACAAAATGGGGAAGAGAGAGAGAGACGAAGAAAAATTGGCGAAGATGATGGAGAAGAGAAAGGGAGAAGAACAGGAAAACAAATTGGGAAAAAGAGAGAGATGAAGAAAAAATTACGAAGATGAAGTAGAGAATTGAAGAACAGGAAAAAAAATTGGGGAAGAGAGAGAGATGAAGAAACATTGACGAAGATGATGGAGAAGAACAAGAAAATAAATTGGGAAGAGAGAAAGAAGAAGAAAAAAAATGACGAAGATGATGGAGAAGAGAAAGGGGGAAGTACAGGAAATCAAATTGGGGAAGAGAAAGAGAAGAAATGAGGAAGTAGAGAATGGAAGAACAGGAAAAAAAAATTGGGGAAGAGAGAGATGAAGAAAAATTGACGAAGGCGAAGGAGAAGTGAAAGGAAGAAGAATAAGAAAAAAATGGGGAAGAGTGAGAGAAGAAAATATGACGAAGATGAAGAAGAAAAAAAGAATATGAAAGAAAATTGAGGAAAGAGAAGGAGAAAAAGAAAAATTGACGAAGATGAAGAAGAGAATGGAAGAAGAACAAGAAAAACATTAGGGAAGAGAGAGAGATAAGAAAATATGATGAAAATGAAAAGGCAGGAAAAGGAAGAAGAAAAAAACACGAAGACGAAGAAGATAAGAAAGGAAGAAAAAGATGATAATAACGAAAGAATTAAGAGAACTACAACAATTACAAGGAAAACAAGAACTATGACAAAAACAACGACAATGGCAACAACAAAAACAAAAAAATAATCATAAAAAAGAAAAATTAACAGCAACGAAAACACACAAAAAACGAGAAAAAAAATACTGTGGAGAAGATGGAAGAAAAAAGAGTAAGCACAAAAAGGAACACCAATAATCAATGACAATATCATGAAAACAATAACGAAGAAGAAGAACAAATAACAGCGGAAACAAGGAAACGTTTGCTTCCTTCCTTGCCTCCCTCCCCCCCTCCCCCCTGCCGCCCCTTTCCCCTGCTTCTTCGGCTGTGTCTCCCTTTGGCATCGTCTTCCCCTGCCTCGCCCCCTACCCTCCCCCTTCCCTGTCGCTGCCTCTCCCCCTACCCCCCCCTGCCCTGTCGCTGCCCCTCCCCCTACCCCCCCTGCCCTGTCGCTGCCTCTCCCCCTACCCCCCCCTGCCCTGTCCCCTGTGTCTCCCCCTGTCACCACCTCTCCTTGCCTACCTTCTGTTCTCCCCCCTGCCCTCCCCTACCTCTTCCCCTCTCCCCCTGCTCTACCCTACCTCTCCCTCTTTCTCCCCCTGCCTCTTCCCCTACCTCTCCCCAGCCACCACCTCCCCCACCCTCCCCCCCTGCCACCATCTCCCCCTACCTCTCCCCCTGCCACCACCTCCCCCCACCTCTCCCCTGTTTCTCCCCCTGCCAACCACCCCTCCTCCCCCTCCCTCCCCCTGCCTCCCCTTCCCCTGGCAATGCGCTGAAACCTCCCCTCATGCATTACCGTCCGCTGAGAGTTTCGGAATCGCGAGGGGGCCGAGAGAGGCTTCCGGCTCGTAAATCCGAGGCTGTCTGGATTTAAGGCGGACCCGAAAATCCGATAAAGCCTCACCCAGGACGTGACGGAGGGAGAGAAACCCCCTTCCCCCACCCCCTTCCCCCCCCTGCCCCCGAATCCCGATCGCTGTCGGAAACCTCAACCCTCCCATCCATCCCCCTTCTCCTCAGCTTTTCATCCTCGTAGGCTGGAACCTCCTCTTCTCTGCAGTGCATAAGAGGAAGGCCCCTTTTCACCCTCCCGCCATGTCCCCTTTAACCCCTCCCCCAGAAGCAGAAACCCTCTCATTTCCTCCCACATCGAAACCCCCTCTCATTTTCCTCCCCCGCAATCGGAAACCCCCTCCCCCCCTCCTCACAAGGGGAAACCCTCTCTCATCTCCCCCCCTACAATCGGAAACCCATCTCCCCCCCTCTCCCCTCCCTCCACGATCGAAAACCCCTCTCAACCCCTTCCCCCACAAGCGGGAAACCCCTCCCCCCCCCCAAGCAAAGGTTTCCCGCCCGTAGTCTTTAAGATTTCTGGGCGGGCGGGGTGGGGGGTGGGAGGGTTTCCATCTTTTCCATCTTTCGTCGATTGGTCGGTTGCGGAGTGGGCGGGGGCGGGGGGGTTCCGGGTTGGGGTTCTTCCTGGGTGGGTATCCGCTTGCTCTCGTTCTCTCTATTTTGCTCTTCTCTTTTCTCTCTCTCTTCTCTCTCTCTCTCTCTCTCTCTCTCTCTCTCTCTCTCTCTCTCTCTCTCTCTCTCTCTCTCTCTCTCTCTCTCTCTCTTTCTCTTTCTCTCTCTCTCCTCTCTCTCTCTCTCTCTCTCTCTCTCTTCTCTCTCTCTCTCTCTCTCTCTATATATATATATATAATATATATATATATATATATATATATATATATATATTATATATATTATATATATATGTGTGTGTGTGTGTGTGTTGTGTGTGTGTGTGTGTGTGTGTGTGTGTGTGTGTGTGTGTGTATATATATATATATTATATATATATATATATATATATATATATATATATATATATATATATATATATATATATATGCGTATGCGTGTGTGTGTATCCATTTATCTATCTCTTTTTATTCTAAATAAAGCGAGAATCGAAGCGCGGAAAAATCAGAGCTTGTGCCGTCACTCTTGATAATGAAACGGGATTTAAACATTACAAACACAATATCACAAACAACATTAATTATTTCAAAGACAAAACAAAGACCCTTTATCACCCTCCAAAGAAAACGACTTTTCCATTCAATAAAAATTTTTTTTTTTTTTTTTTGTCCCTCAGGTTCCATCAGCAACATTGACGACGGCGAGTACAAATGTCGAGACGGGTCATCGCCTGAGGTCAGAAACAAGGTCATCTCAGGGGTCGTGGGGGCCGCCTCTTCCGTGACCTCGATCCAGGTGGCCAATCTTCTGAGACTCTTTAAGATCCCGCAGGTGAGAGGCTTTTCTCCGTGTTGTTTTGTGTTGTATTTTATGTTGTACTTCTTTTTCGTTTTCGTCTTTTTTCTTATTCCTCTTTTTTTTTCCTTTGTTTCGTGTCGTCTTTTCTTCCAGTTTTTTTTTTTTCGTTTTTTCGGCTCTCTCTTCCTCTTCCAATTCTTTTTCCTTTTTTTTCGTTTGCGTCTTTTTCTTCCTCTTTCTCCCTTAATTTTTTCCTTTTCCTTTTCTTTTTTCTTTTATCTACATATTTTCGTTTTTTTCATTTCTTTCCTTTTTTTTTTTTCCTTTTCTTTTTCTTTATCGTTTCTTCCTTTTTCTTTTTCATCTTCTTATTCTTCTTTTTCTTTTCTTTTCTCTACTTCATCTTCTTCCACTCCCTCTTCTTCGTCTTCATTCGTTATTTCTTTACACTACATATCTTAAGGAATTCACTTTTTTATAGGATTTCTCCTCATTTTTATTTTCTTCATTATGGCCATCCAATACCATTGTTAGTAAAAATAATACTTGCTCTAATACCAACCACACTTCTAGATGGTATTATCCCATAATTAACTCTAATTACAGTGCTTCATATTTGTTATAGCATCATCATAAGCATTATTACTTCTGTTACTGTTGACATTAATCTTAGTTATAATACTAAAATTACCCTTGCTGCTAATATTTATTGTTATTGTCCTTATTCCGCCTCTTCTCGTATTCCTTGCATATGTTTCTTGTTATTATCATTATTTCCCCTCTTTTCCTTTCTCCTTTTTTTCTTTTTTCCTTTCAAATCATATTCTTCTCCTTCTCCCTTCTTTCCCTTCTTTCAAATCTTCATCTCCTTTTCCTTCTCCCTCTATTTCTTCTTTAAATCTTCATCTTCTTCTCCTTCTCCCTTCTTTCCTTTATTCTTTCAAATCTTCATCTTCTCCTTCTCCCTTCTTTCCTTTCTTCTTTCAAATCTCCATTCTTTCAAATCTTCATTTCTTCAAATCTTCAATTCTTCAAATCTTCATCTTCTCCTTCTCCCTTCTTTCCTTTATTCTTTCAAATCTCCATCTTCTTCTCCTTCTCCTTCTCTCTTCTTTCCTTCTTTCAAATCTCCATCTTCTTCTCTCCATCTTATTCTCCTTCTCCTTCTCTCTTCTTTCCTTTCTTCTTTCAAATCTTCATCTTCTTCTTCTTCTCCTTCTCCTTCTCCTTCTCCCTCTACCTTTCCTCTTCACATTTCCACCTTCATTCTGGCTCCTCGTAT
>NW_020868486.1:262152-267152 GCF_003789085.1 Penaeus vannamei | reverse complement strand
GCTCCATGATCCACTCACGGAGTGGATTGCAAACCCGCTTCCATGATCCACTCAGCGCCTGGAGTGGATTGCAAACCCGCTTCCATGATCCACTCATTAACCGGAGTGGATTGCAAACCCGCTTCCATGATCCACTCCCTGGAGTGGATTGCAAACCCGCTTCCATGATCCACTCAGCGCCCGGCTTCATGTGGAGTGGATTGCAAACCCGCTTCCATGATCCACTCAGCGCCTGGAGTGGATTGCAAACCCGCTTCCATGATCCACTCATTAACTGGAGTGGATTGCAAAGCCGCTTCCATGATCCACTCATTAACTGGAGTGGATTGCAAACCCGCTTCCATGATCCACTCATTAACTGGAGTGGATTGCAAACCCGCTTCCATGATCCACTCAGCGCCCGGAGTGGATTGCAAAGCCGCTTCCATGATCCACTCACCGGAGTGGATTGCCGCTTCCATGACCTGGAGTGGATTGCAAAGCCGCTTCCATGATCCACTCATTAACTGGAGTGGATTGCAAACCCGCTTCCATGATCCACTCATTAACTGGAGTGGATTGCAAACCCGCTTCCATGCCACTCATTAACTGGAGTGGATTGCAACCGCTTCATGATCCACTCATTAACTGGAGTGGATTGCAAACCGCTTCCATGATCCACTCATTAACTGGAGTGGATTGCGAACCCGCTTCATGTGGAGTGGATTGCAAACCCGCTTCCATGATCCACTCAGCGCCCGGAGTGGATTGCAAAGCCGCTTCCATGATCCACTCAGCGCCTGGAGTGGATTGCAAAGCCGCTTCCATGATCCACTCAGCGCCCGGAGTGGATTGCAAACCCGCTTCCATGATCCACTCAGCGCCCGGAGTGGATTGCAAACCCGCTTCCATGATCCACTCAGCCCCGGAGTGGATTGCCGCTTCATGATCCACTCAGCGCCTGGAGTGGATTGCAAACCCGCTTCCATGATCCACTCATTGGAGTGGATTGCAAACCCGCTTCCATGATCCACTCAGCGCCCGGAGTGGATTGCAAAACCGCTTCCATGATCCTCAGCGCCCGGAGTGGATTGCAAACCCGCTTCCATGATCCATCAGCGCTTGCCGCTTCATGCTCGCTTCCATGATCCACTCAGCGCCTGGAGTGGGATTGCAAACCCGCTTCCATGTGCCTGGAGTGGATTGCAAACCCGCTTCCATGATCCACTCATTGCCTGGAGTGGATTGCAAAGCCGCTTCCATGATCCACTCAGCGCCTGGAGTGGATTGCAAAACCGCTTCCATGATCCACTCACGCCTGGAGTGGATTGCAAATCCATGAGGCCTGGAGTGGATTGCAAACCCGCTTCCATGATCCACTCCCTGGAGTGGATTGCAAAGCCGCTTCCATGATCCACTCAGCGCCCGGAGTGGATTGCAAAGCCGCTTCCATGATCCACTCAGCGCCCGGAGTGGATTGCAAACCCGCTTCCATGATCCACTCAGCGCCCGGAGTGGATTGCAAACCCGCTTCCATGATCCACTCATTAACTGGAGTGGATTGCAAACCCGCTTCCATGATCCACTCAGCGCCCGGAGTGGATTGCAAAGCCGCTTCCATGATTCAGCGCCTGGAGTGGATTGCAAAGCGCTTCCATGATCCACTGGAGTGGATTGCAAACCCGCTTCCATGATCACTCAGCGCCGGAGTGGATTGCAAAGCCGCCATGATCCATCCACTGCAAATCCATGCGCCTGGAGTGGATTGCAAACCCGCTTCCATGATCCACTGCCGGAGTGGATTGCAAACCCGCTTCCATGATCCACTCATTACTGGAGTGGATTGCAAACCGCCCATGATCCACTCGAGTGGATTGCAAAGCCGCTTCCATGATCATCCTTGGAGTGGATTGCCCGCTTCCATGATCCACTCATTAACTGGAGTGGATTGCAAACCCGCTTCCATGATCCACTCAGCGCCCGGAGTGGATTGCAAAGCCGCTTCCATGATCCACTCATTAACTGGAGTGGATTGCAAACCCGCTTCCATGATCCACTCAGCGCCCGGAGTGGATTGCAAACCCGCTTCCATGATCCACTCCTGGAGTGGATTGCAAAAGCCGCTTCCATGATCCACTCTGGAGTGGATTGCAAAGCCGCTTCCATGATCCACTCATTAACTGGAGTGGATTGCAAAGCCGCTTCCATGATCCACTCAGCGCCCGGAGTGGATTGCAAACCCGCTTCCATGATCCACTCATTAACTGGAGTGGATTGCAAAGCCGCTTCCATGATCCACTCATTAACTGGAGTGGATTGCAAAGCCGCTTCCATGATCCACTCAGCGCCTGGAGTGGATTGCAAAGCCGCTTCCATGATCCACTCACTGGAGTGGATTGCAAAAGCCGCTTCCATGATCCACTCAGCGCCTGGAGTGGATTGCAAACCGCTTCCATGATCCACTCATTTGGAATTGCAAAGCCGCTTCCATGATCCACTCAGCGCCCGGAGTGGATTGCAAAGCCGCTTCCATGATCCACTCATTAACTGGAGTGGATTGCAAAGCCGCTTCCATGATCCACTCAGCGCCCGGAGTGGATTGCAAAGCCGCTTCCATGATCCACTTTCACCTGGAGTGGATTGCAAACCCGCTTCCATGATCCACTCATTAACTGGAGTGGATTGCAAAGCCGCTTCCATGATCCACTCAGCGCCTGGAGTGGATTGCAAACCCGCTTCCATGATCCACTCAGCGCCTGAGTGGATTGCAAACCCGCTTCATGATCCACTCAGCGCCATTGCAAACCCGCTTCATGAATTCAGGCCTGGAGTGGATTGCAAACCCGCTTCCATGATCCACTCAGCGCCTGAATTGGATTGCAAACCCGCTTCCATGATCCACTCATTAACTGGAGTGGATTGCAAACCCGCTTCCATGATCCACTCAGCGCCCGGAGTGGATTGCAAACCCGCTTCCATGATCCACTCATTAACTGGAGTGGATTGCAAAACCCGCTTCCATGATCCACTCGGCGCCCGGAGTGGATTGCAACCGCTTCCATGATCCACTCAATTGCAACCCGCTTCCATGATCACTCATTAACCGGAGTGGATTGCAAAGCCGCTTCCATGATCCACTCAGCGCCTGGAGTGGATTGCAAACCCGCTTCATGATCCACTCAGGCCTGGAGTGGATTGCAAAAGCCGCTTCCATGATCCACTCAGCGCCTGGAGTGGATTGCAAACCCGCTTCCATGATCCACTCAGCGCCTGGAGTGGATTGCAAACCCGCTTCCATGATCCACTCAGCGCCTGAAGTGGATTGCAAACCCGCTTCCATGATCCACTCAGCGCCTTGCAAACCCGCTTCCATGATCCACTCAGCGCCTGGAGTGGATTGCAAACCCGCTTCCATGATCCACTCAGCGCCTGAATTGGATTGCAAAGCCGCTTCCATGATCCACTCGGCGCCTGGAGTGGATTGCCCGCTTCCATGATCCACTCAGCGCCTGGAGTGGATTGCAAAGCCGCTTCCATGATCCACTCAGCGCCTGGAGTGGATTGCAAAGCCGCTTCCATGATCCCCTGAGTGGATTGCAAAGCCGCTTCCATGATCCACTCAGCGCTGGAGTGGATTGCAAAGCCGCTTCCATGATCAGCGCCTGGAGTGGATTGCAAAGCCGCTTCCATGATCCACTCAGCGCCCGGAGTGGATGCAAATCATGATCCACTCTTGCAAAGCTTCCATGATCCACTCAGCGCCTGAGTGGATTGCAAACCCGCTTCCATGATCCACTCAGCGCCTGGAGTGGATTGCAAAACCCGCTTCCATGATCCACTCAGCGCCCGGAGTGGATTGCAAACCCGCTTCCATGATCCACTCAGCGCCCGGAGTGGATTGCAAACCCGCTTCCATGATCCACTCAGCGCCTGGAGTGGATTGCAAACCCGCTTCCATGATCCACTCACGCCTGGAGTGGATTGCAAACCCGCTTCCATGATCCACTCAGCGCCTGGAGTGGAACCTGTGATTGCAAAGCCGCTTCCATGCAGCGCCTGGAGTGGATTGCAAAAGCCGCTTCCATGATCCACTCAGCGCCTGGAGTGGATTGCAAAGCCGCTTCCATGATCCACTCAGCACCTGGAGTGGATTGCAAAGCCGCTTCCATGATCCACTCAAACTGAGTGGATTGCAAAGCCGCTTCCATGATCCACTCATTAACTGGAGTGGATTGCAAAGCCGCTTCCATGATCCACTCAGCGCCTGGAGTGGATTGCAAAGCCGCTTCCATGATCCACTCAGCGCCCTGGAGTGGATTGCAAAGCCGCTTCCATGATCCACTCAGCGCCCGGAGTGGATTGCAAACCCGCTTCCATGATCCACTCAGCGCCTGGAGTGGATTGCAAAGCCGCTTCCATGATCCACTCAGCTGGAGTGGATTGCAAAGCCGCTTTCCATGATCCACTCACTGGAGTGGATTGCAAAGCCGCTTCCATGATCCACTCAGCGCCTGGAGTGGATTGCAAACCCGCTTCCATGATCCACTCATAAACTGGAGTGGATTGCAAAGCCGCTTCCATGATCCACTCATTAACTGGAGTGGATTGCAAAGCCGCTTCCATGATCCACTCATTAACTGGAGTGGATTGCAAACCCGCTTCCATGATCCACTCATTAACTGGAGTGGATTGCAAAGCCGCTTCCATGACTGGAGTGGATTGCCCGCTTCCATGATCCACTCAGCGCCTGGAGTGGATTGCAAACCCGCTTCCATGATCCACTCAGCGCCTGGAGTGGATTGCAAAGCCGCTTCCATGTGGAGTGGATTGCAAAGCCGCTTCCATGATCCACTCATTAACTGGAGTGGATTGCAAAGCCGCTTCCATGATCCACTCAGCGCCTGGAGTGGATTGCAAACCCGCTTCCATGATCCACTCATTAACTGGAGTGGATTGCAAAGCCGCTTCCATGATCCACTCAGCGCCCGGAGTGGATTGCAAAGCCGCTTCCATGATCCACT
>NW_020868486.1:242152-254652 GCF_003789085.1 Penaeus vannamei | reverse complement strand
ACAGAGAGAGGGGGGAGGGAGGGAGAGAGAGAGAGGGGGGAGGAGAGAACAGAGAGAGGGGGAGGGAGGGAGAGAGAGAGGGGGGGGAGGAGAGAAACGAGAGAGGGGGGAGTGAGAGAGAGAGAGGGTGAGGAAGGGGGTGGAGGGAGGGAGAGAGAGAGAGAGAGGATGAGTGAAGAGAGAAACAGAGGGAGAGAGAGCGGGGGTGGAGGGAAGATGGGGGAGGGGGAGAGAGCAAAACAGAGAGGGGGGGGAGAGAGAGAAAGCGGGTGGGGGCGGAAGGAAGGAAGCAGGGATGTTGGAGAGAAAGGGAAAGAGAGAAACAAAGAGGGTGAGAGTAAGAGAGAGAGAGTGGTTAGGGAAGGAGGGATGAGGAAGAAGAAGGGAGAGGGAGGACAAGAGAGAAAAGAGAAGAGGTGGGGATGGGGGGCTGAGGGAGGGAGGAGAGAGAGAGGAAAAAGAGAAAAGAGACAGAGAGAGTGACAGAAAGAGAGAGATGGTGGGGGAGAGGAGGGATGAGGTAGAGGAAGGGAGAGCGAGGGGAAGGGTAAACAGAAAAAAGAGAGAGGGAGAGAGACAGAGACAGATTGACAGACAGACAGACAGATAATTAGACATAACGACAGATAGAGATGGAGGCTTGGAGATAAAAAAAATAAATAAATAAAAATAAAAAAACTAAAAGAGAAGAAAAAAATATGGAGTGGAGTAAGGGAAGGGTCGAAAGAGAAAATGGGAGACAGAGAAACATGCAGGCAAACCGACTGAGAGAAAGCAAGAGAGAAAAGGAGACAGAGAAAGAAATAGGGAAAGAAGGTAGGAAAAGAGAGAGAGAGAGAGAGAGTGACACACACGCACATACACACACAAACACACACACGCACACACAAACATACACACACACATACACACACACACACACACACAAATACTACACACACACGCACACACACACACACACACACTAACACACACACACACACCACACACACACACACACACACAAACACACACACACACACAACACACACACACACACACACCACACACACACACACACACACACACACACACACACACACCACACACACAACACACACACACACACACACACACACACACACACACATACTTCACCCTGCATCGCCATTCTTAGCAACATTCATCTGAAATACACATCTCGTTGTCGGTTTTGAGATCACATAAAGAACGAATAAATATGCAAAGAATAGACGGAAAATACACATCCAAGAAGAGTTATGATTAGGTAAACCGTTTATGAAAATACTTGAGACAACTCATAGTCAGTGAAGTTGCCAACATCTGCCTCCAGGGGACAGTTATTAGGGCGAAGATTCCATTCTGCGGAGGACGAAAATGAACCTTGATATTCTCTCGCCCACACGTGTAACGGTTATCATATCGACACAATCCACCACACGTTTTTTCCGTTTTTTTTTTTTTTTTTTTTTTTTTTTTTTCCTTAATTGCAATCTTTACATGTTCCTTGTCATTGACCACGTTTCTATTTTCTTTGTTTATTTTTTTTTTTTACTTTTTTTTTTTTTTTCTCTTTTTTTTTTTTTTTTTTTTTTTTTTTTTTTTTTTCTTCTCGCTTTTTTTTCTTTTTTTTTCTTCTTCTTCTTCATCTTCTTTGCTCTCTTCTTTTATTCGTTTCCACTTTCTCTGATTCTTTACTACATTTTCTTACCCATAATGCAACATAACCTTCCACCCATTTCCTTAGACCCCTCATCATTATTCCAAAAAAAATGAAAACTAAAAAATCTCCATGGAAACCTGATACTCTGTTCCCCATCGTTAGACTTAATAAATTCTGTTTCCTTTTCTTTACGTCGTTATTTCTTTTTTTTTCGTTTTTTTCGTTTTTTTTTTTTAGTTTTTCGTTTTTTTTCCTTTTTCGTCTTTTTCTTTTTTCTATTTTTTTCTTTTTTTTTTTTTTTTCTTTTTCTTTTTTTCTTTTTTCTTTCTTTTCGTTTATTCTTTTTTCGTTTTTTTCTTTTTTCGTTTTTTCCCCTTTTTTTCCTTTTTCGTTTTTTTTTCTTTTTTTCTTTTTCTTTTTTTTTTTACTTTTTTCTTTTTTCTATTTTCTTTTCACTTTTTTATTATGCAAATGATTCTCTCCTGATCCTGAGTGTGACTAAGCTGTCTTGATGGATAAATTTCTCTTTTTTCTCTCTCTTATTTTAAGTGGCAGATGTTTTCTCTTTCTTTCTGTTTAGTTGTTTGTTTGTTTGTAAGTTTTTTGTTTTGTTTTATCTGCTTAGGTGTATATTTCTGTCTCTTTTTCTCTTGTTTTGTTTCTTTCATTCTCTTTAACTCTCTCTTTCTTTATCTCTGTCATTTTATCTCTTGCTCTCTCTATATATATCTTTCTCTCTACCAATCTATCTATCAATGTCTCTCTCTATCTATCAATCAATCTCTCTGTCTTTCTCTTTCTCTCTCTCTCTCTCTCTATCTATCTATCTATCCCTATCTCTATCTCTATCTCTTTCTCTCTTTCTCTCCCTCCCTCTCTATCTATCTTTTTTCTCTCTTTCTGCTTATTTCCCTCTTTCTCCCTCTCCCATTCTTTCTCCTCATTCTCCCCGCTTCTCTCTAACACTTACTTCCGGGTTATCAAAGATTCCGTGTTCCCAGTTCATATATGAGATTTTAAAAAATGTTGTTTGTTCACTCATTCATGCAGTTTGGGTATCACACCAAATCGTTCTCTTAAAGAATTTATGTACACCATGCAGACACGACGCCTGAAGAATGTGAATACCAGATGATTCATGCATCATGTAGTTTGAATTCCGAGCTGAGAACGCAAAAAATTTACTTAACGAGAACACATACTTTACACATGACACGAGCTTTTGGCATACCTCACATATGATGGTATACAGTTATACGCAAAACCAAATGGATATTTTTTTTTTCTCTCTCTCTCTTTTTCTCTCTTTCTCTTTCTCTCTCTCTTTTCTCTCTTTCTGTTTCTCTTTCTCTCTCTCTTTCTCTCTCTCTCTCTCTCTCTCTTCTCTCTCTCTCTCTCTCTCTCTCTCTCTCTCTCTCTCTCTCTCTCTCTCTCTCTCTCTCTCTCTCTCTCCCTCTCTCCCTCTCTCCCTCTCTCCCTCTCTCCCTCTCTCCCTCTCTCCCCTCTCTCCCTCTCTCCCTCTCTCCCTCTCTCCCTCTCTCCCTCCTCCTCTCTCTCTCTCCCTCCCTTCTCTATCTATCTATCTATCTACCTACCTACCTATACCTATCAGACACACACACACACACTTCAAAATCCACACACACAAAAAAACACACAAAACAAACAAACACACTCCAAAAATATCCCCCCTCTCACCTAACCGACCTTCTCTCTCCCTCCTCTCCCCTCCAGGTGAGCTTCTTCTCCACCTCCCCCGAGCTGAGCAACAAACAGCGGTTCGAGTATTTCTTCCGGACGATCCCCTCCGACCACTACCAGGTGAAGGCCATGGTGGAGATCGTCAAGAAACTGGGATGGTCTTACATCTCCATCATCTACGAGGAATCCAACTACGGGATAAAGGTTAGTTGGGGAGGGAGGGAGGGAAGGGGTTGTGGGAGAGGGAGGTGGAGAAGAAGGGTTGTGGAGAGGGAGGTAGCTGGAGGGAAGAGGTTGTGGGAGAGGGAGGGGAGGAGGGAGGAGAGGGAAGAGGTTGTGTTGTGTAAGAGGTTGTGGGAGGAGGGAGGGAGGAAGAGGTTGTGGGGGGAGAGGAGGGGGGAAAGAGGTTGGGTGTGTAGAGAGAGGGGGAAGGAGTAAGAGGTTGTGGAGAAGGGAGGGAGGAAGAGGTTGTGGAGGAGAGGAGGGAGGGAGGGAGGGAAGAGGTTGGGGTGTGTGGGGAGGGAGGGAGGGAGGAAGAGGTGTGGGGAGAGGGAGGGGAGGGAGGGAAGAGGTTGGGGTTGTGGAGAGAGGGAGGGAGGGAGGGAAGAGGTTGTGGGGAGAGGGAGGGAGGAGGGAGAGGAGAGGGAGGGAGGGAGGGAAGGTTGTGAAGGGGAGGGAAGGGTTGTGGAGGGAGGGAGGGAGGGAGGGAAGGAGAGAGGGAGGGAGGGAGGGAAGGGGTTGTGGGGAGAGGGAGGGAGGAGGGAGGGAAGAGGTTGTGGAGAGGGAGGGAGGGAGGGAAGGGGTTGTGGGAGGGAGGGAGAGGTTGTGGGAGAGAGGAGGGAGGGAGGAGGGAAGAGGTTGTGGGAGGAGGGAGGGAGGAGGGAAGAGGTTGTGGGAAGAGGGAGGGAGGGAGGGAAGAGGTTGTGAGAGGAGGAGGGAAGAGGTTGGGGTGTGTGGAGAGAGGGAGGGAGGGAGGGAAGAGAGTTGTGGAGAGAGGGAGGGAGGGAGGGAAGAGGTTGTGGAGGGAGGGAGGGAGGGAGGGAAGAGGTTGTGGGAGGAGAGGGAGGGAGAGGGAAGAGGTTATGGGAGAGGGAGGGAAGGAGGGAAGAGGTTGGGTGTGTGGAGAGAGGGAGGGAGGGAGGGAAGAGGTTGTGGGAGAGGGAGGGAGGGAGGGAAGGGGGTGGGAGAGGGAGGGAGGGAGGAGGGAGGGGAAGGGTTGTGGAGAGGGAAGGAGGAGGAAGAGGTTATGGGAAGAGGGAGGGAGGGAGGGAAGATGTTGGGTGTGTGGAGAGAGGGAGGGAGGGAGGGTAGAGGTTGTGGGAGAGGGAGGGAAGAGGTTGTGGGTAGAGGTGTGGAGGAGGGAAGAGGTTGTGGGAGAGGGAGGGAGGGAGGGAAGAGGAGGTTGTGGGAAAGGAGGGAGGGAGGGAAGAGGTTTGTGGAGAGGGAGGGAGGGAGGGAGAGGAGAGGGGGAGAGAGAGTGGAAGGGAGGAGGAGGGAAGAGGTTGTGGGAGAGGGAGGGAGGGAGGGAAGAGGTTTGGGTGTGTGGAGGAGGGAGGGAAGAGGGTTGTGGGAGAGGGAGGGAGGGAAGAGGTTGTGGGAGGGAGGGAGGGTGGGAGGAGGGAAGAGGTTGTGGGAGAGGGAGAGTAGGAAGAGGTTGGGGTATGGAGAGAGAGAAAGGGGGAAAAAAGGGTGGGGTAAGGGAGAGAGAATTGGGGAGGGGAGTAAGAGAGAGAGAGGGAAAAGGAGGGAAACAGAGACAGACAGACAGGTAGACAAATAGATAGATCGAGACAATGAGAGAGGGGGGGGGGAAGGAGGGAGAGAGAGAGAGAGAGAAAGATAGACAGACAGAGAGAAATACAGACAGACAGACAAAAAGACAGAGAATAGGGAGAGAAGGAGAAAGTATTTATGTTTTTTTTTCGCCTTGATGTGAAAACGTGCAGCTGTGTCTCATATAAATGGTAAGATCCCATTAATCAAAAAGCAATTACTGATAATATGTTTGAGGCGAATAGATAGGCCTTTACGTAGTTGATATTTCATATTCTTTCCGTATGCTCTCTCTCTCTCTCTCTCTCTCTCTCTCTCTCTCTCTCTCTCTCTCTCTCTCTCTCTCTCTCTCTCTCTCTCTCTCTCTCTCTTCTCTTTCTTTCTTTCTTTCTTTCTTTCTTTCTTTCTCTCTCTCTCTCTCTCTCTCTCTCTCTCTCTCTCTCTCTCTCTCTCTCTCTCTCTCTCCTTCTCCTTCTCCTTTCTCCTTCTCCTTCTCCTTCTCCTTCTCCCTCCTTCTTCTTCTCCTTTCTCTCCTTCTTCCTATCCCTCTCCTTCTCCCACCCCCTATCCTCTCTGTCTCTCTCTATCTCTCTCATTCACACACACACTCACCTCTCCCTCACCACCCCCCCCCCCCTTCACAATAATATCCCTCTTCTCTCGTTTTCTCTCAGTTATTCCCCGAGACTTGCGGCCCTCTCTCGTTCTCTCTCCCTCTCAGGTCTTGCTTTTCCCTTCATTTAGCAGAATTTGCATAACACTCAAGACAAACCTCGAACCCAAGTACCATTCCGTACCCAGCGAGCTACCACACGTACCATTCCGTACCCAGCGAGCTACCACACGTACCATTCCGTACCCCGAGCGAGCTACCACACGTGCCTTACCTAGAACCAAAAATACTCCTTCCTTTCATTAAACTTCAGCATCCGAGACGACTTACGCGTTTTAATGCACTGTTAACGTTTTCTTCGTTATTCGCGGTGGTTCTGCGCGTTGGTCTTTTATCCGTCTTCTTCTTCGCGACCCAAAAGAGGTTCTTTGATTAGTTAGGAATGCTCTTTGTTCAGTTGTGAAGGGGGTTCTCCAGCTCTCGTGTGATGGCGAAGGCAGCTCGTCTCTCTGGCGGCTTTGCTTGTCTTCCCTCGTGATTCATTTGCGTCGGAATTGTCAATTTGATCGTGATTCTCGAGGTTCGTTAATGGCTCACCTGCAGTCTGTCGCTGTGGAGTGCTTTGCGACTCATGACTCACAAATGAGTTATCTATGTCATAACTTTAACTCAAGATTCACCTACGGCCAGTCTCACTCATGATTCACAAATGAGGCACTTACGCCAAAACCTCTCGAGATTCACCAACGGCCAGTCTCACTTATGACTCACATGAATCACCTTCGTCAAAACTTGAACTCCCAAGATTCACCTACGGCCAGTCTCACTTATGAGTCACAAATGAGTCATCTAAATCAAAACCTCTCGAGATTCACCTACGGTCAGTCTCACTCATGACTCACAAATGAGTCACCTACGTCATACAATTAAATTTCGAGACTCACCTACAGCCAGTCTCACTCATGAGTCACCTACGTCAAAATCTCTCTAGATTCATTTACGGCCAGTCTCACTCATGAGTCACAAATGAATCACCTACGTCATGACCTTAACTCTCGAGATTCACCTACAGCCAGTCTCACTCATGACTCACAAATGAGTCACCTGGGTTGGAACCGCAACTCAATAATCATCTCTGACTCACATACAGTCGGTCTTTTGCCTTTCATTACTCATGAATAAATCGCCAGCCTCGTAACCGCCACATTTCCCCCTCATGACTTAAACCTCATTTTCCCCTCATGAGTAATTCAGAGGCGCAATCAGACAGCCGTGAATTAAACTAAATCCTAAATTATTACTATTATTATCGTGACGACTCATCCGCGACTCCCCTGAATTACTAGTCTCATTCACTTTAAACCTTTTCTCTCTCTTTCTATTTCTCTCTCTATCTAGCTAACTCTCTCTCTGTCTATCTCTACCTATCTCTCTCTCTCTCTTATCTTCTCTCTCTCCTCTCTCTCTCTCTCTCTCTCTCTCTCTCTCTCTCTCTCTCTCTCTCTCTCTCTCTCTCTCTCTCTCTCTCTCTCTCTCTCTCTCTCTCTCTCTCTCTCTCTCTCTCTCTCTCTCCTCTCTTCCTTCTCTTCTTCTCTCTCTCTCTCCTTCTCTCCCTTTCTCTCTTCCCCCTTCCCTCCTTCCCTTCCTCTCTCCCTCCCTCTCCCCCTTCTCCCTCCCTCTCCTCCCTCTCCCTACCTTCCCCTTCCCCCTCCCCTCTCCCTCTCCCTACCTCCCCTCCCCCCCCTCTCCCTCTTCCTCCTTTCCTCCCTCCTCCCTACCTCCTTCCTTCCCCTCGCCCTCTTTCCATCTCCCTACTTCCTTCCCTCTCCTTCTCCCCTTCTCCCTTCTCCTACCTCCTTCCCTCCCCCCCTCTCCCTCTCCCCCCCTCCCAACCTCTCTTCCCCCTACCTCTCCCTACCTCCTCCCTCCCCTCCTTCCCCACTCTTCCCCTCCCCCCCCTCCCCCTCACCTTCCCTCCTTATAAACTAACCAAATAATTCCTCTCGTTCCCCCTTCAGGCCTTTGAGGAGCTGGAGGACCTCCTCGCAGCCAACGCCATCTGCATCGCCGTCAAGGAGAAGCTCGTGAAGGACTCGGGTGTGGCGGAGGAAGTCGCCTACGACCTGATAGTGCAGGCCTCCTTCAGAAGCAGCGCGCCCGGGTGAGCGGAGGGCGGCAGTGGGGTGGGCGGGTGTGGGTGGTTCTGATGTGCCATTCTGATGGTGTTATTGTTGTTATTATCATTATTATCCTTGTTGTTGCTATCATTATTATTATCGGTAGTAGTAGTAGTGGTAGTAATAGTAGTAGGAGTAGTTGTAGTAGTAGTAGTAGTAGCAGTAGTAGTAGCGGTATTATTATTATCCTTATTAGTAGTAGTAGTAGCGGTTTAGTAGTAATAGTAGTAATAGTTTGTAGTAGCAATAGTAGTAGTATAGTAGCGGCATTATTATCAAAATTAGTAGTAGTAGTAATAGTGGTGGTGGTAGCAATAGTAGTAGTAGTAGTAATAGTAGTAGTAGTAGTAGTAGAGTAGTAGTGTTATCATTAGGATCCTTATCATATTTTCTCTTAATACTTCCTTCTCCTTTTCCTTCTCCATCATCTCTCTTCTTCTTCTTCTTCTTCATCTCCCTCTTTCTCCCCTTATTTTGACGCGACGAAACTCCAAATTGCCGGAATCCGCAGCCTGTCTCACAGCACCAGGCCTTAATTTCTCAAAACGTGTAATGAAAGATTTAGTGATGCTAATTAATGTGTGATTAATTAGTAACAGTAATTTCGGTCAACGATTTCTTTTTTCTTTATATGTCATTGTCTCTAAACCGAAAATACTTGTTTTAATATTATAAGGAAATTAATTTCTTTTATTAACTCTATATGTTTTTGTTTTTTTTTCTTTAACATACATATATGATGTATATGTATGTATGAGAAAGTCTGAGAGACGAAACAATACAGACACCTTTTTTTCTTTTTCTTCTTCTTTTTTCTTCTTGTATTTTTTTTTCTTTTTTCGTGTTTTGTTTTTTTTTTTGGGGGGAGGCGTGGCAAGAAAAACATTTTTTATTCTTGTATTCTCTCTTTTTTTTCTTTTTTCCTTTTGTTTGTAGGATGAGGGTTATCTTTAGTTAGATATGTAATGAAAATACAAATAACACACTTTCTCCTTACCCTCTCTCCCTCCTTATCTCCCTCCTCCTCCTCTCTCTCCATCTTTCCTCATCTCTCCTCTTCATCATCTCTCTCCTCCTCATCTCCCTCCTTTTCCTCCCCTCCTCCTCATCTCCGTCCTCTTCCTCCGCATCTCCCTATCTTTTCCTCCCTCCTGCTTTCCCCCTCCCTTCTTCTCCTCCTCCTTTCCCCATTTCCTTCTTCCCTCTCTCCTCCTCTCTCTCCTTTTCCATCTCCCAATTCCTCCCTCTTCCTCCTTCTTCCTTCCCCCCCTTCTTCTCCTTCCCCTCCCTTCCTTTCTCCCTCCTTCTCCTCCCTCCTCCTTTCCCTCCCTCTAACCTCCCTCCTTTCCCATCTCCCTCCTTCTCCTCCTCACTCCTCCTTTCCATCCCCCCTTCCCCCCTCCTTCCTCCCCCTCCTCCTTCTCCTCCCCCTCCTACCCCACCCTCCTTCCATCCTCCTCCTCCTCCTTCCCCCCTCTCTCCTCCCTCCTTCCTTCCCTTCCCTCCTCCTCCTCTCTTCCTCCTGCAGGCGTCATCATCTTCGGCTCGGACCAGGAAGTCGCGGGCGTGATGCGGGCCGTCAGGAGGAACAACGCCACCGGGAGTTTCTCTTGGATCGGGTCCGACGGCTGGTCCGCGCGCTCCCTCGTGTCCTCCGGTGAGTGGCCGAGTGTTCGTGGGTGTTCGAGTGGTCTTGGGTGAGTGTTCTTGGGTGAGTGGGTGTTCTTGGGTGTTCAGGTGTTTTTAGGTGTGTTCTTGGGTGTTCAGGTGTTTTAGGTGTGTTCTTGGGTGTTCAGGTGTAGGGTGTTCAAGTGGTCTTAGGTGAGTGTTCTTAGTGGAGTGTTCGAGTGTTCTTAGGTGTTCTTGGTCTTAGGTGAAGTGTTCTTGGGTGTTCAGTGTTCTTAGGTGAGTGTTCTTTGGTGTTCAAGTGGTCTTAGGTGAGTGTTCTTTGGTGTTCAAGTGTTCTTAGGTGAGTGATCTTAGGTGTTAGTTCTTTGGTGTTTCAAGTATTCTTAGGTGTTCAAGTGTTAAGTATTCATGTGTTCTTGGTGTGTCTACGTATCCTAAGATGTCCTAATGCGGGTCCTAGGTGTATAGATCTCACAGATGTGCCCAGGTATGGTCAGGTAGGTAGGTGTTCCAGGTATCGAGAGGTAGGTGGTCCTGTGGGTTCCAAGGTGAGTGTCCTTAGTCGAATATTCAGGTGTCTTCAGGTGAGCTTTTATAAGACCTCAGGTAAAAGTCTTTTGTCCCAGGTGAGTGTCCATGTATCCTCAGGTGGGTGTCTTCATGTTTCTAAATGAGATTTTTCATGCCCTTATGAGAATTTTCACGTGTCTTCAGGTGAGGTTTTATGTGTCTCAGGTGGTTTTATGCGTCATGTTTCTAAATGAGATTTTTCATGCCCTTATGAGAATTTTCACGTGTCTCTAGGTGAGGTTCTGTACGTATCCAGGTGAGACTTTTATGCGTCTTCAGGTGAGGTTTTATGTGTCTTCAGGTGAGGTTTTATGTGTCTTCATAAGGTGAGACTGCTGATATTTCCTCAGGTGAGTGTCCTCATAATCTTAGGTGAGGAGTGAGAATGTTGATAGAGCCTCGTGTTCTCATATCCTTAGGTGACTATTAACGCGACCTCGTTCACATTTTCTCTGCTATGTGTTTATGTCCCCAGGTGAGTTTCCCCCATGTCCTCAGGTGAGTATATCCACATTCAACACATTTTTTCCGTACTTTTATTAATTAATTCTCTTCCCATTAAACCATAAAACCCAGTTCACCAATTAGATAAATCACACCAGAGAATTGGATTTAAAAAAACTATCCATTCACCCTTCATACGAAAACAAATATCATTTTCTTCCCATTAAACCTTAAAACCCAATAACCAATTAGATAAATCACACCAGAGAATTAGATTTTTTTTTAAACTATCCATTCTCCCATCATACGAAAAAAAAACAATTAGGAAAAAAAACATAAACACATCACTCCGTTCTTACATTTCCTGAATTAGACAAGGGAGTGGATGAGTGACTGTAAAAAGAATAAAGGACGAAGCCATTAATGGAAGAACGGACATGCATGTAAATGGGAGTCAGTGACGCTGGGAGGATAAGTCAGGCTATAACTGAAGTGACTTCCTACTGGCTTAAAGTTGCGATCTCAGCCCGGAGGGAATTTGGAGGATGCGGAGTGGAGGTTTGTAAGTAGGTGGAAGTGGGAGGGGTGGGGAGGGGAGTTTGTAAGTAGGTGGAAGTGTGGTTTGTAAGTAGTCAGCTTGTAAGTAGGTGTAAGTGGGAGGGGTGGGGAGTGGAGGTTTGTAAGTAGGTGGAAGTGGGAGGGAGTGAAAGTGGAAGGGATGCGGAGTGAAGTTTTGTAAGTAGGTGGTAGTGTGGGAGTGGAGGTTTGTAAGTAGGTGGGTCGTTTGTAAGTAGGTGGTCGTGGGAGGGGTGGGGAGTGGAGGTTTGTAAGTAGTGGAAGTGGAGGGAGTGAAAGTGGAAGGGATGCGGAGTGAAGTTTGTAAGTAGGTGGTAGTGGGAGGGGTGCGGAGTGGAAAGTTTTGTAAGTATGTGGTTGTGGGAGGGAGTAAGGGTTTGTAAGTAGGTGGTCGTGAA
Source organism: Penaeus vannamei (assembly GCF_003789085.1). Lineage (NCBI taxonomy): Eukaryota > Metazoa > Arthropoda > Malacostraca > Decapoda > Penaeidae > Penaeus > Penaeus vannamei. The sequence continues at coordinate 243,108 of NW_020868486.1, read as the reverse complement.
GGGTGTGGAATTTTGTAAGTAGGGAGTGGAGGGATGCGGAGTGGTTTTTGTAAGTAGATTGTCGTGAGAGAGAAGCACAAATAAATTTTGTAAGTAGATTGTCATTAGTGAAATGTGAAGTAAACTTTCATAAGTAGATGACGTGAGAAGAAAGCTCAGTGAAGTCTTGTAAGTATATTGCCGTAGGGGGAATACGCAGTGAATTTCTGCAAGTAAATTGCTCTGAACCAAAACTCAATCCCTTTTTTCTTATCTCGAGTTATCTTTTTTCCTCATGACACTCCGCTCGCCACAAAAGCTCCCGATTCCCTCAGTTAAGAGCCTTTAATCTCCAAAGTTTAACTGAGGATAAAGATTTTGTTTTTCGTAAAGCTGCTGACTTTGTGTCCGCGCCGGGGTGTTTGTGTGTGTGATTGGGAGCAAAGCATAGTTTCCCGTGTGGAGTGATTGCGTTTGGCGGGGCTGTGTGGTTGGGTGGTTTGTCTGTGGGTTGGGTTGCCTCTGAGACGTGAAGAGAGAGGGGAGGGAGGAGAGAGAGAGGGGGGGAGGGGAGTGGGAGAGAGAGGGAGGGGGAGGGAGAAATAGAGAGGGAGGGGGAGGGAGAGAAGGGGGAGTGGGAGAGAGAGGAGGGAGGAGAGAGAGAGAGAAGAGAGAGAGAGAGAGAGAGAGAGAGAGAGAGAGAGAGAGAGAGAGAGAGAGAGAGAGGAGAGAGAGAGAGGGAGGGGGAGGAGAGAGAGAGAGAGGAAGGGAGGGGTTTTAGTATGTCTATATCTGTGCTTTAGTGTGTGTGTGTGGTGTAAGGGGGGAGGGTGTTTCTGCTTATTTGAAAATGTTTCTTTTATGTTTGTATGTATGTGCATATAAGTTCATATCCGTGTGTCTATGTATATGTGTTTTTCAGTGTGTCAATTTGCGTGTATGTATCAACGTATATGTATGTACGTGCGCTCGTGTAT
>NW_020868486.1:209652-237152 GCF_003789085.1 Penaeus vannamei | reverse complement strand
ACAGCTCGAGTGAGAGTCTTGTAAGTATATGTCTGTTTAGGGGGAATAACGCAGTGAATTCTGCAAGTTAAATTGCTACTGTATAACAAAATCAATTCCCTTTTTCTTATCTCGAGTATCTTTCTTTTCCTGTCATGACAAAGCGTCCCGCTCCTGCCACCAAAAGCTTCCTCGATTCCCGTCAGTTTAAGAGCCTTTCCAATCTTCCCAAAGTTGATCGAACTGAGAGTAATAAAAAGATTTTTGTATTTTTTCGTAAAGGCTGCTGACTTGTGTCCGTGCTTCGCTCGGCCCGCCTGTTTGTTGTGTGTGTATTGGTGAGCAAAGCATATGTTCCCGTGTGGTAGTGATATTGCGTTATTGGCCGGTGGGCGTGTCGTGGTTTGGGTCGTGTCTGTCGTGTTGGGGTGCCTTCGAGACGTGAGATTGGAGAGGTGGCTTGATTGGAAGGCGGAGGCGGGAGAAGAGACGGGTAGTGGACATGGGGGTTTAGTTGAGAGATTTAGAAGAGACGAGTGAGAGCCGTAGAGGGACCGAGAAGGAGAGATCATGCGGTGGTTGCTGACCGCTGTCTATGATCGCTTATACTCCTGATGCATTGTCGCTTCTTACTTCTCCAGAAGAAGTGCCAGCAGAGCTATGAGTTGCTCCGCAGCAGAGGAGGGTGCTGTCTCCAGTTGGGAGAGACAAGCTAGAGAGAGAGAGACGAGGTATGGGTAGGAGAAGAAGGGGCACCCTCCTTGTTGATGTCAAAGTGGGAGAGAGACCTAAGGGAAAGGGGGTGAGGGCGAGGGAGGGAGAGAGAGAGAGAGGATAGGGAGGGTGGTTTAAGTGTGTCTACTATCTGTTGTTAGTGTCCGTGTGTGTGTAAGGAGCGGGAAGGGTGTTTTCACGCTTTATTTGAGAAATTGTTTCTTTGCTGTTTATGTGTGTGCAATCCGTCTTCATACCGTGTACTTAATAAATGGTCACTATGTGTTTTTCAGCCTTTTTGTGTCCAATTTTTCCTACACGTGTCACCAGATCTTATCGTATATGTAGGTACGTGTCAGCTCTTGTGTAATGTATTCTTCTATACTATAGACATAAAGACAGATATACATTCCATCTAATACACATATACATATATAAATATCAATTCACACCTAAAACACTCACTCACTCCTAAGGACGCCCCTCCCCGTTCCCCCGCAGGTAACGAGCCCGAGGTCGAGGGAACCCTGTCGGTGCAGCCCCAGGCCAACCCCGTCCGAGGCTTCGACGATTACTTCCTGGCGCTGACGGTGGAGAGTGGAAAACCAAGGAGGAACCCTTTGGTTTGTGTTCGTGTCCAGTCTGCCCGCCTTGGCTTGTAGTCGATATATTATATAGTATATACTTATCATTATATATATATATTATATAATCTATACTAAAGTATATTCATATATATTCATATATTTAATATATTATATGTGTAGTGTGGTGTGTGTGTGTGTGTGTGTGTGTGCTATTGAATATATTATGTGATTGATATATATAAATTCCATATATGTACTGTATATGTTTATATGATATGACTCATAATATATTACAATCACAATACTAACCTCTCATCTTATTATTATAATTACTAAACATCATTCCTATATTTATTATATATAATAAATAATAGTATACTATAACCCTATTCCCACTTACCTGCTTGTCGTGTGGTGTGTCGTGTGTGGTGTGTGTGCTGTGTTGTCTTCGTGTGTGTGTGAATTCCTATCCCATCTATAACTTGCGCATGTGCGCGGCGGTCTTTCGTAGTTCCGAGCCCAACCACGAAAACACGCGAGTTCCCTCCTCCCTCCCTCCTCACTCCTTTCCCTCCACCCGTCGCCATTCTAGATCTCCCTATTTACCTTCCGGATTACGATTTTCGCCGCGCCCGATGCCGGCTTTTCCCTATGATCTTAATACATCCTCTCTCTCTCCTGGAGCCACGCCTCTTGTCTACTTTAGTCCATTATGAGCGGAATCGCCGGAAGCGGGTGCCAGCCCACAGAGGAGAGAGAGAGGTGAGCCAGCCTTGCATTTCCTCCCAACCAGGAAATTGCAAGGGGGTAATGACGCCGCTTAGCAAGTGGCTCCGCTGACGTACTCGCGTGCTTAGGTTTATATGCCCGAGTGTCGCGGTGGAAAGGGAAATGGAGTTACTGCAGAGAAGGGGTTAGCTGTGGCATTGGAATTTCTCTCGATTTTCTTTTCCTCGATATTTATCTCATGTTACTTATTTGCCCGTTTGTTGATCTCTTGGTCTCGTCCCTCTCTCTATCATAAATTACAATACATACGATATATATATTATATATAATATATATATATTTAGTATATATTATATAATATATAAATAATGGTGATCAATGATTATTAGTAGTGGTATATTGTTATATGCTATACACAGTTCATCATCTGCTAGATTACACAACACACACAGTACTACTTATATGTGATCTATACATCGATGTGTAATATATATATAATGTATAAACTCATATTTTCGTATACACACCCACACACACACACCACAACTACATACATCACACCACTCAATCATCACACACATCACACACACACAACATCATCTACACACACACACACACACACACAGCTACATCCTATCACACATTTACACACACCACCCGCACACACAGCACACACACACGAACACACACACACACCGACTACCACACACACACACACACAACACACCATACAATCACACACCTACAACACACAACATCACATCGAGCTCACATCACACACACATCAACGCGAACACCAACACTATTTTATATATATTTAACATCTATTACTTAATATTATACCATATACAAATCACCCAATGACCTAATATCTATATATAGTATATATTATACATATTACTAAATCTTTAGAATCATAACATGATATGACTAAACCTTATATCGTATATGACTACTATATAGGTATATATATTATTTATATATAATATAATTAAATCATAATATATAAAACAAATTATAATTTATTATATATATATATAAATAAAATATTATTATATAGTATAATATATTATAAAACATTATTACATTAAGTAGTATACTATAACACAGTTTATACATAAAAATAGAGACCAATATATGTAATATAGAGAAGAAGAGACAGACCCAGGACGCCCAGGAAATACGAATTACACAGATAGCCAAAAGGAAAGGATGAAACCGAAGATAAATCAGTGAAATAAATAAGAAGAGCAGAGAAGAACATGAGACTGAGGTAGGAACGAGAGTGAAGAAACAACTAAAGAGAAGAGAAGAGAGAGAGAAAAGAGTTAAGGATTATAACAGATCCCAAAAAATGCGATCAGCCAGATGAAGGTAAGAAAGTAAAATATAATTGAATTGGCGACCCCGAGAAGAGCGGATTTGCAGACCCCAATAGGCGAACGTAGTGACGATCCACTGCTATCACACTCAACTCGAGGGGAAGGACCAAGGCGACGGAAAGGCCCTGCGACAAAACCATGCCTGACTTAATGGGTTTATCTCTTTTCAGCTTCTTCCCATGCTCCCGTGTTTTCTCTAGTTGTCTACTGTCTCTGTTTGTCTGTTTTCGTGTACCCGTTCGCGTGCTGAGTATGATGTGGTTTGGAATCTCGTTCTCGGTTTTCCGTTAGTTGTCGCTGTTCATGTCTTTATATATTATCTGGTCTGTTGTTAGTATATCTCCAAAAAACTATTGTTTATCGTCTCTCTCTTTTCGTTCTTTTTTCCTCTTCATTTTTCCTCTCTCTTGTCTCTTTCTCTCTTTTCTTTCTTTCTTTCTCTAAACTCTTCTTTTCTTCCTTGCTTTCTTTCTTATCCTCTCTCTCCTCTCTCTTTCTCCTCTCTTCTCTTCTCGCTCCTCCTCTGCCTCACCTCTCTCTCTCTCTCATCCTTCTCTCTCTCTCTCTTCTCTCTCTTCTTCTCTCTTTCTCTTCTCTCTTCTCTCCTCTCCCTCGCTCTCTTTCTCTTTCCTCTCTCTCCCCTCTTCCCTTCTTTCTCTCCTTCTCTCTTTTCACTCTCACACGAGCACAAACACGTTCACGCCCATTCTTCTTCGCTCTCTTTGTTCCTCCTCCCCTTTTCCGTTTGACTACCGAAACACCCTTCTCCCATCCTCCTCTCTCTTTGTCTTCCCTTCTCCTTTCCCTCTCTTTTGTCGTCCCTCGATACCTACGCACCTTGCTCCTGCCTCTCTCACTCTCTCCCTCTTCTCCCCGCTAATCCTCAAAAAGTTTGCCCCATTTTCCCCTCACTACGGATCCAGACGACGTTTTTGGTTCCTCCTCCTTTCTTCTTATTCCCCTATATTCATCGCAAGTTATTCACTCATCTCAACATCCAGAATCTCATATTGACCTTTACCTGCTATATTATCGACACAACTGTCATTATCATCTATGTGAGACATGATCGCTGCGTATCAATGCACCTCTCTGACATAGTATCTGCATAAGCGTATCTAAGATTGATAGATAAACACAAGTACTATTCATTCTGGTTCCATTTATATTGTCATTAATGGAGATCGCTCGGTTCTAATAAGAGTATTATTATGTGAACCTCGTGTGTATCATGTCTCCGTCTATTGTTCTACTTGTTCTCTCTCGGTTTCTCTCCCGTTCTGCTCTCCTTCTCCCCCTCAATTTCTTTTCTTTTCTCTCTCTCTCTTTTCTCTTCCTCTCTTCCTCTCTTAACAGATTCCTTGTCGCGTCCCCTTATCTCTAAGTTCTCTCTCTTCACTTCTACTTCTCCTCTTCTCTCTTCTCTCTCTCTCTCTCTTTCCTCTCATCCTCTCCTCTCCTCTCTCTCTCTCTCTCTCTCTCTCTCTCTCTCTCTCTCTCCTCTTCTTCTCATCTCTCCTTCCCCTCCCTCCCCTCTCTCCCTCCCTCCCTCTCTCTCCTCCTCCCTCTCCATCTCTCCTCTCTCTCCCTCTCTCCCTCCTCCTCCCTCCTCCTCTCCCTCTCCCTCTCTCCTTTCCCTCTCCCTCTCCCTCCCCTCTCCCTCTCCTTTCTTCCTCTTCCTCTTCCTCTTCCTCTTCCCTCCTTCCTCTTCCCTCTCCTCTCCCTTCTCTCCTCTCCCTCTCCCTCCTTTCCCTCCCTCTATTTCTTTCTCGCTCTCTCTATCTATCGATCTATTCTGTCTACCTCCCTTCCTCTCTCGCTGCCATTCAATAACTGATTCAGCCGTGTTCCATGCCAAAGCAACGGTATATGAATTACTAGCACTCTTACACCTGGCCAATACTTGATTAATTGTCCACCTCTCGCCAACCATCAATAACTCTATCGTCGCCCATCCCTCAGACAGCGAGAGAGTCAGCGTCCCTTCCCGAAACACAGATGAATGGAACAACGCGAAGGACAAATCGGACTTCCAGCCAAAACAACAGGTGTTTTCGGTAGGATGGCCTTCTCGTCGCGCGAATGGACGGGCAAACGGGCGAACATTCCCCCTCGTGAACCGAAGGCGAAGCGGGAGAAGAGGGTAGAACTTCTCTAAATCAAGGGAAGGATGCTTTACACGCGCGGTGCCCGAGGGTTTGTGTGTGTCGACGGTGCCGTGGTTGCGAGAATGGCAAGGGTTATGCGAAATGATGGTGATGGTGGTAATGAGGAGAGAGAGAGAGAGGAAGGGAGGGAGGGGAGGGGAAGAGGGTGAGAGTGAGAAAGGGAGAGGGAGGGAAGGAGAGAGAGGAAGGAGGAGAGAGAGAGAGAAAGAGAAAGCTAGAAGAGAGGGAGAGAGAGAGAGGGAGGATGGATGAGGGAGAGAGAGACAGAGAAAGAAAGCGAGAGAGCAAGAGAATGGGCTGGGAAAGAGGATGGGAGACAGAGAAAAGAAGAGAGAGAAAAAAATGAGAAGAAAAACGAAAATACCATAGACAAAAAAAAACATAAACAAAAAAAAAAGAAAAAGAAACGAAAATAATAACAATACCAATCTAATACCACTCCCATCGATAGCGGAACACGGCCACGCCACCCGCGCTGTAGTGTACAAAGTCTTCGATTCAGTCCGGACCGCCAGCAGCTTCCCTCGAGATGTGACCGTAGGAAACTTTCTATATTTGGTGTTGGACGACGAGTGTCACGGGCAATCTGAAGGAAAAGCAACTGCAGAGATGCTCTGGGAATCTTTTCTGGGGAGAAGTTGAGCTGGTTTGGGGTTTTCTCTCTGTCTGTTTTTCTCTTGTTCTTTCTCTTTCTTTCTCTCGTTCTCTCTCTTTTTCTTTCTCTTTCTCTCTTTCTCTTTCTCGTTTCTCCTTCCTTTCTCGCTTTCTCTTTCGTTCTCTTTCTCTCTCTCTTTCTCTTTCTCTCTCTTGCCCTTTCTCTTTCGCTATCTCTCTATCTATCTCTATCTCTCTCTCTCTATTTCTCTCTCTTGCTTTCTCTTTCTTTTTCTCTTTCTCTTTCGCTCTCTCTCTCTCTCTATCTATCTACCTCTCTCTATTTATCTATCTATCTATCTATCTCTTCTCTCTCTCTCTTTCTCTTTCTCTAAACTAGTTTTTGTCTCTGTCTCTATTTATCATGCCTGCCTCTTTCTCTCCTTTATTTGCTTATTATATCGCTATCTCTTTTCCCTCCTTTAATCTAATATATTTTCTGTGTATAATTTTGGACTTTTTTGGTGGGAGTTTACATGTCTTAGTTTTTTTCTTTTTTTCTCTGTCTATTTTCCTTTTAAGCCCTATGTTACTTTACGTGTTTTTGTATGCTAATATGAGCGAAAGAATGTGAATTTGTCGTCTATGTCTAATAATTTTGTTATGTCACATTCGGAAAAAAAATACCTCAGAAATTGTTTTGTATGTTGATAGACAATCGAAAAGAAGAAACAGAACAGGAATGTTATCTGTAAAGAATATAAAGTATTTTGTGAACATTCTTATCAAAAGAAAAAAAAAAAAAAATGACAAAAAAAATCTACAACGTGAATTATTTCAAAAGGTGATCGACCTTATGAAAGTCAAACAGATTTAGCAAAGTAGGATAAAAACAGCGCCATCAGTATGTAGAGCGCACGCGTACTCGTCGCTCACCGCTGCTCCTGAAATCCTATAAATATTCGGCGAAAAAGAAAGTTGATATTGCTCTCGTATTGAAATGGCGTCTTGAAGTTCTGGCTTCAGGCGATTCATAGAGCGTGGGAAAATAACGATAATAAAGACGAAACAAATGAATATATGATAAATAAATAGATAAATGAATAATATGTATAAATAAATAGATAAATAAATAACGTATACAAATGAGTAAATAATAAATAAATATATAAATAAATAATATATATAAATAAATAGATGAATAAATAATATGTATAAATAAGAGATAAATAAATGATATATATATAAATCAATAATTAATAAATAGATAAATAAATGATATATATAAATAAATCAATAATTAATAAACAGATAAATAAATAGTATATATAAATAAATCAATAGTAAATACGGAAGCACTTGATAAAACGAGTGATAGGAAATTAAATCGAGTTTGTTAGTGATCACAAACACGAAGAAACGTAAACAATGTTTATATAAGAGACGAAAAACGCGTGAAAATGAATCTCTTTCTGATAATTTTGACAACGAAAAGGGATTTTAACAATTTATTCATTACCTTGCTTCTCTCTCCGTCTCGTCCAGCGCAAATTTCTCTCAATTATAGGTTAACTGGCGCAGTCATAAGCGAAAAGCAGTGTTAGTCTGGCAATTGTCAACGCGTTTGGTGCTGGCAATTGCAAAGCGTTCATGGCGCAGACGAGCGAGCGGGAAAATAATTTTTCTTGATCCCTTTTCGGTGGGAATGTAAGTAAGCAAGCAAGTAATTTTATAGTTTGAGAATTGTTCCGTCAAGTTAGTCTCGGTGTCGCATCGTGATCTAAATTGCTGGTTTTATATTCGTTACAATTTTTTTTTTTTTTTTTTTTTTTTTTGTTATCATACAAATAGGGGTTTGGACAGATCATATGCATGCAGAGGCGGCTTTAGAAACAACATATGCTCTACTGTACAAATATGCTCTAATGTAGAAACCCCATATGCTCTACTGTACAAACCGCATATGCGCACTGCCGCATACTACTACAGAAACCGCATATGCACTTACTATACATATCATTCAATACCCAGTGTACTATAATATATAGACTCAACTTAGCAATCGTGTACATATTACATTACGAATCACTCAATGAGTGTGGTAATAGTAACAGCAGCAAAGCCGTTATAATCCTTCCAACCGAACTCTTTTACATCGGTTAAACGAAGACTCTGTTCGCTGTCATTTTGTGTCCTCTTACAAAGAACTCTCTATTGCCTGCTTCCTCTGTTTTCTAACAAAGAAAACTACCTTTTTGCCGATCTTTTCTATCCTCTAACAAAGAAACCTCGCTTTTTCTCTCCCTCCTGTATCCTCTCACAAAGAATCCTTGTTTTTTTATTCTCTTTATTCTCTAACAATGAAACCTAGTTTTATCCCTTCCTTCATTCTGTAGCAAAGGAACCTCGCTTGATTTGCCTCCTTTCTCTATCTCTAACAAAGAATCCTCATTCTTCCTGCCTCCCTCCTCTATCCTCTAATAAAGTCACTTCGCTTTCCTTGCCTGCCTTTAGTCTCTAACAAGAATAAACTTTTTTCCAACTTCTATTTTCTAACAAAGAAACCTCCTCCATCCGCTAACAAAGTAACCTCGCTCTTCTTGACTCCCTCCATTCTCTAACGAAACCAACCTCGCTTTCCTCCAACTCAATCTCTACCCTCCACCCCCTCAATCTCCAACAAAACCCAACCTCGCTTTCTCACCCCCTCAATCTCACAAAACTCAACCTCGCTTTACCCTCCACCCCCTCAATCTCTATCCTCCACCCCCTCAGTCTCCAACAAACTCAACCCTCTTTACCCTCACCCCCCTCACAACAAAACTCAACCCTACCTCTTTACCTCCACCCCCTCAGTCTCCAACAAAACTCAACCCCTCTTTACCCTCCACCCCCTCAATCTCCAACAAAACTCAACCCCTCTTTACCCTCCACCCCCTCAGTCTCCAACAAAACTCAACCCCTCTTTACCCTCCACCCCCTCATCTCCAACAAAACTCAAGTACCCTCCACCCCCCTAACAAAACTCAACCCCTCTTTACCCTCCACCCCGCAGAGTACTGGGAGCACCAATTCCGCTGCAGATACCCCAACGCATCACGAACGCCTTACAACGACGCCTACAATAAGCCTTGCACGGGGCGGGAGAAGCTCACTGCACAGAATACTGAATTCGAGGCGCAACTGCAGTTCGTTTCTGACGCTGTTATGGCCTTCGGCTACGCCTTCAGGTACGTCTGGGCTGCGTTTATCGACGTGGACTCGCTCTCTGTCTCTCTTTCTATCTGTCTGTTTATGTATTTATCTATCTCTGTCTCTGTTTATCTCTATTTATCTATCTGTCTCTATGTTCTATCTCTATCTATCTACCTCTGTCTGCCTTTTGCTGTCTATCTATCTATTTGTTTATCTATTTCTTTCTTTAACTCTCTCTCTCTCTCTCTATCTATCTACCAATCTCTCTCTCTCTCTCTCTCTCTCTCTCTCTCTCTCTCTCTCTCTCTCTCTCTCTCTCTCTCTCTCTCTCTCTCTCTCTCTCTCTCTCTCTCTCTCTATCTATCTATCTATCTATCTCTCTCTCCCCACTCTCTGTCTATCTTTCTATCTATCTATCTATCTATCTCTCTTCTCTGTCTATCTTTCTATCTATCTATCTTTTCTCTCTCTCCCTCTCAATTTGTTTCAGGTAAGTATATGCTGTGCTGATCGACACGTTCGATAAATAGAATCCGAATATTTCCAAAATCTGAAATACTCTACATACATTTCTTCTTTTTTTCATTTCACGAGAATGGGTCATGTGCAGATTTGAATATTCAGTAGTATAATAAAGTTACCTTTGTTAGTGGTCCTCTGGGGTAATGTTATCACGTTGGGGTTATTCTGTGACCTAAGGGTGGCACTGATAATCGAAAATGATCTACCCGAAGTACCCGCAATACACGAAAGCAATAGCGTTCCGTGGAGGTTATTGCAACAGGAACAACGAAGGGAAGACCAAGAAAACGCACGAATATTCGGGCATATTCGTGTGTTTTCTTGTTCTTCCCTTCGTTGTTCCTGTTGCAATTTATTCGTCGTGAGTTCCTACACATGGAGGTTATTGTACTATAACTGCAGTACAAATAGTAATGTAGAATGTAAGGTAAAGGTCTTGTCTGCAGGGATATGCACAAGGACCTGTTCTTCCATTCGTTGTTCCTGTTGCAATTTGGTCGTCGTGAGTTCCACACATGGAGGTTATTGTACTATAACTGCAGTACAAATAGTTATGTAGAATGTAAGGTAAAGGTCTTGTCTGCAGGGACATGCACAAGGACCTGTGTGGCGGGCAGTGGGGCCTCTGTGCTGAGATGACACCCGTTGATGGGGAGCAACTGCTGAACTACCTGAGGAAGGTGGCTTTCCTAGGTAAGGGCGTGTTTACCTTCTATTGTGTTGTGTGTGTGTTCCTGTGCGTTGGTATGTGTAGATGGTGTTTGTGAATATGTGTGTGGTTTTGTGTGAGAGAGAGAGAGAGAGAGTGTGTGTGAGAAAGAGTGTGTGTGTGTGTGTGTGTGTGTAAATAAACAAGGTGTGAAAGTATGTCCGTCTGCACAAGCATGTATGTGTGTGTCCCCACGTGTCCCCGTGTCTTCACGTATGCGTGTGTGTCCAGCTGCACGTCCACGCAAGCAGGAGCACTGAAAGCGAGAGCCCGGGGGTAAAGAAGCTTTCTCGTTTGTGTTAAAACTTTCTGCCAGGTTTAATGAACCGGAATTCGCCGCCCAGCCCGAGTACGCGTCTCAGATAAAGTTTGGAACGTGAGAGCCGCCCTGATTGGTAAAGAAAGTACGCCCACTTAAGTCCTGATTAAGGAACTGGATGCTGGTCACGGCAAAGGAGCGCCGATCGCTGGGAAGGTGCCAATTAAAAGGTCTGTAAGTTAGGGTTAGAAAGTTATTTCATCGTAAATGGATTTTATTACAGACACATTTCTTCTTCTCGAATATCTGAATATTAAACTAATTTTCAATATCTTATATCCTATTTATAACCATTCATCATTATCATTTTACGGGTTGGCCATTTTATGAACTTTATCTTATATATCTTTTTCTTTTTTTACTACGGCTCCAGCTAATATGTTCATTTAGTTTAATGCAGTATCGTAACTCCTCTTTCCTCCCTCGAATTTGTGACACCTTTGATGTTTTAAGACCCTCCCCCTACCCCCCCTTTCCCCTCCTATTAAGGCCGTGACCTAAAAAGACTCCCATTCAATCAGTCTCGCCATGATGTAACATTTTTTTTATGTCTTATCCCCCTCTACGCTTTTCTAAAATCATAATCCCCTTTGCACGTGTCCCATGCCTCTTCATGACTTGCAACTCCCTTTTCTATATTTCACTTTTTTTTTGCAACTAGCACACCACTCTGGCCTCAAACGACCTCCCTCCCTTCCATAGTTCTCCCTCCTTGCAACTGACCCTTCACTCTGACCTCTCTTGACCTCTTTTCCCTCTTCCATGATTTCCCGTGCACGTCACTGGGTCACATGTCTTTCCAACTTCCATGATTCTCCATGTAACCAGCTCATCCCATCTTCTACAACGGCCATAGAGTTTATGAATTTGTATCCCACGTGACCTCATTGCAACCAGTATGTCACTCTGACCTCACATGACCTCCCACCCATTTCCAGGACATCCCTTGCAGCCAGAAAATCATTCTAACCTCACATTATGTTCCGCCCCTTTTCCATAATTCCTTCTAGCAACACACGACCTTTCCGTTGCAACGATCACACTCTTGACCTCATATGACCTCCCCTCTCGTCCTCCATTTGTCCCCAGCACACCACTCAAACCTCACATGACCTTACTCTCCCCCCGCAGGACTTAGCAAAGACGACTTTAAGTTCGACAGCCAGGGTGATGGTCCTGCTCGCTACAACATTATCCACTTCAAGCAGACAAGCAGGGCCCGGTACAGCTGGGTCACCGTTGGTCATTATGTTGAAGGGGAGCTCATGTTGAATATGTCAGGTCAGTCGATGGCGTGATCGTGTTCGCCTGTTTATATATATTTGCATAATAGGGCATGTTTTTTTTATAGGAATGCGGTATGGCTGTGACTTGTTGGTTGGCGATTTGGAAATGTTGGTTGGATATAAATGTGAAATACTGTTACCTTGATAATACGTCCTTTAACATGTGCAAATTCAGAACTGATATAAATACTCGATAATAAGGACGTGAGAGAATTTTTTTTTATATAAGATAATACCATTTTGTACGTAATACGTTAATGGAAAATCAAGGTTATTGCAATATTTCCATGATTCTCTATTACTAAATTCTAAATACTATCAAGTTAAACACATCTATGATATTACGGCTCTGATAAGATACTTTTTATACTTATACAAATGAGGTAAATGAAGGTAGCTTAATTTCAAACTCTTTTTGCAGTTTCAATTAGTATATTTAATAAACCACGCAGAATGTGCAGTAAGTGAAACGTGGGTATTTTCCCGCAGAGTTTTTCGTGCTTGTGGGGAAAAAAGACATATTCTTTATTGTAAATATTCTCCTTCTTAAACCCAAGTCCTAAATTCGAAATGATAACGACCCTAAGCAGCATTGAATTCCGATACACAGTTAATTGGTCCCAAAAAAAACAAAACAAGGTGGTTGTTAATCAGTGAGAAGGAAAGGGAAGAGGGAAAAACGGAGGAAAATGTAAAAATGGTTCATGCCATAGCGAAGGTTAGAGACTATCAGTATCTGATGCTCAGTTAATAACCAATACAGCAAAGAACGTGAATTGGAAAATTAATGATTCAGGTAAACGATTATTACCAGGTAGTAAGCATATATACTTTCTCACATAAACAGATATATGATACATCCACATACACACACACAAGCACACATCCACATGCACACACACACATACACATACACATACACATACACACATACACACATACACACACACACACACACACACACACACACACACCACACACACACACACACACACACACACACACACACACACCACATATATATATATACAATGCATATATATATATATATATATATATATATTATATATATATATATATATATATATATATATATATATATATATATATATATATATATATATATATATGTATATATATACATATATTATATATATATACACACACACACACACACACACACACACACACACACACACACACACACACACACATATATATATATATATATATATATATATATATATATATATATATATATATATATACATATATATATATATATATATATATATATATATATATATTATATATACATACATACATACATACATACATACATAAATGAGATCAGGCGTTCATAACCCTCCGTCCCTCCGGCGCAGCCCTCCAGTTCAAGTTGGAGGAGCCCTCGCCGCCCGCCAGCGTGTGCTCTCTGCCCTGCCTCACGGGTCAGGCCAAGAAGTACGTGGAGGGGGAGTCCTGCTGCTGGCACTGCTTCAACTGCTCCACGTACCAGGTGAGGAAGGCGAGGGAGGCTGGAACAAGGGGAGGGGGGTTTAGGTTTTTAGAGGATTGGTTTTTGTTGGTTTTTTGTTATGAGTGGGATCTGTTTGTATGTTTTTTTTTTATTTATGGTTTATGAGAGGGTTTTGTTTGTTTGTTTTTTGAGATTCAGTTTCTTAGTTAATGAAAGTTTGGTTTTCTTTTGTATATTTTCTTTGGGAAGTTGATTTTTCTTTTTCCTTTTTCCTTTTTTTGCAATTTACCAAAACTATAACAATTTTTGGAGAGGAAAGACTCTTTTTTTCAATTTCCGAAAACCTAGTAACACGAAGATCCCATTTTTTTGCAATTTACCAAAACTATAACATTATTTAGAGAGAAAAGATACTTTTTTTTCAATTTACGAAACCCTAGCAATACAAATATTTCGAAACGAGAGTTAACCAGATGTCCTTTTCGTCTTTTTTCCCCAGATAGTGAACCCTTGAACCCTTGCAACGAGACCCAGTGCCTCACGTGTGACTGGGGGACCCTGCCCTCGCCCGACCACCTCAGGTGCAACCCCATACCCGAGGTGAGTCTCGTCCTTATTCATTATTCATCGTACATTTTCACTGTCGTTTTTTTGTAGGATATATTAGATGGGATAAGCTATGCCATTAAGGGCCAGGTATTGCTAAACACGGTATAAAGGTATTGGGAAACACGGTATCATCATACTTAGATTTTCATTGTCTTTTTATATGATATATTAGATTGGATAAGCTATGTTATTAAGGACCAGGATATTGATAAACATGGTATCATCACACTTACATTATCATTGTCATTGGATGAGCTATATCGGACCAGAGTATTGATAAATATGGTATCATACTTAGATTTTCATATTCGTATTAGATTTTCACTGCAATTTTTTGTAGGATATATTTTATTTGATAAGCTATATCCTTAAGGACCAGTGTATTGATAAACGCGGTATCATCATACTTAGATTTTCATTGTCATTTTTGTAGGATATATGAGATTGGACACACTATATGAGACTGGATAAATTATGTTATTAAGAACCAGGGTATTGATAAACATGGTATCATATACTTAGATTTTAATTGCATTTTTGTAGGATATATGAATTGGACATACTTATTCATTAAGAACCACGTATTGTATCCAGATTGGTACTATCTTTAAAAACTCTTACCCGGGGGTATCTCATCTAACTCTCATCATCATTCATCATACTTTCATTATTTTTTGTGTTTTTTGTAAGATGTATAAAGTGGCCTTAGTAATAACGTTTTAGATTATGGTATTATTACGTATTTTATCACAATTGGTATTCCATGAGGTAAGTTATCGACATTACTCATCGTTACTCATCATCTTTTTCATCTTTCTACCAGGCTTTTCACTTTTGTAATTGGTTTGAAAATTAGCAATTATGTCAACAGATCTCAATGCGGAAATGGATATGATGTGGGAAGGAAAGTAATTATGAAATGAAGAGAAAGGAAAAGATACATCAACGTGACTAACCCAAACCTTTTATAATCAGACATGCAAGGCAAATTATTTAAAAAAATTCCTGTACTCTATAATATGCTCACTTATATTAGAAAGACCAACTGTAAATGAGTAATACCAATTACCATTTATTTTCCTGTACTTTGATATTCTCTACTATCGCTCGATAAAATAATAGTGATAAAAAAACAATTTGTTTTTATATCTCTACATACAAGATTCTACATAAAAAAACAACAAGCATTAAAAAAAAGAATCTTATCTGTATAACAAGAACGTTAATCCTTAATCCTTAATCGAAAAAGATGAGAAAACAACGACTAAAAGTGAGAAGAAAAAGACCCTGTATACCCTCTTCAATCAAATTAATAGCGATATATAAGAGACACACAACACAGGGCTTGTTCCAGTTTAGCGAATAAGTGCTTGCCAGTTACGGAATAAATGGGCCAGTTGCTTAGCCTCGGACACCGGGGTCAAGTTGCGAAGGGAGAGTCAAACACCATAAAGGTCTTTAACGGGATTAAACTCACGCAGTTTCGCCTTTAATCGCCTATCGATTGGCTCTGTTATATGCTGTTGTCATACGTGCGTCAGAGGAATGCAGCGGCGTTGTGAAATTACAGCTGAGTCAGTATACTTTGCTGAAATATGTCAG
Source organism: Penaeus vannamei (assembly GCF_003789085.1). Lineage (NCBI taxonomy): Eukaryota > Metazoa > Arthropoda > Malacostraca > Decapoda > Penaeidae > Penaeus > Penaeus vannamei. Next base: position 221,277 of record NW_020868486.1, on the reverse strand, counting down.
GGTTGTTAAATCATTGGGGTTGCTGCTGGCTGGCTGTGGTAACCTTAGATGTTGTGATGTTATTTTATTTATTGTTGAATTTTATATTATCCATGTCTCGTTGTCTCTGTTTTTCTTATCATTATCTATTATTTACATTATTATTTTCCCATTATCTATTCGTTATAATTCTAGATTATCATTTCACATGTTATTTTCATTAACATTATTATTATCATTAACATTATTACTATGATTAACATTATCATTATTATTATCATTATCATTATCATTATCATTTATTATTATCCATCATCAATATTACCATTAATCTCATCATTTTTTATTATATTATCATCATTATCATTATTATTATGGTTGTATTTTCATTACTATGATTTTTTATGGTGATATTTTCATTAACATCATTATCATTGTTTATTATTATTCATTATTATCATCGTCATCAATTTTTATTATCATTATCATTAAAGTTATCATCGTTATCATAATTATTATCATTTAATCATCTTTATTTCTATTATTATTATTATTGCTATTGTTATTATCAATTATTACTATTATTATTTCATTACTAACAATATCATTATTGTTGTTGTTATCATCATCATTGCTGCAACTACCATCACCACAATCATCATCATCACCATTCTTTTATGATCATCACTTGTATGAATTTCATTATCAAAATCATCCTTATCAATACTCCTAATGTAACCATCACGTTAATGATATTAAATACTCCCATTATCATTTTTCCTATCAATAGAATTATTGTTAGCATTATCACTATCATCATATTTATCACTATGCTATCATCCTATCCATATTTATCATCACTATCATCATCATATATTTATCACTAAGGCTATTCCTATCATCACTATCATCATCAAATCCATGGACACTATATTTACCTATTTTACAATCCATCACCTTTAGGCAAGCCTGAGGGTAAGGTAGAAGGGCGAGACATTACCCTAATCACCAATTAATAAGCTTATGAAGTATAAAATTGATTGAATGATTGACGCGTGAAACTATAAAGTGTCTGAGGGAGAGTGTGCTAATTATGATATTTTCTGTGTCATATTTTAACGCCAATTAACATCCGAGCTCGATTCGCACGGTAATGTATGTCTTTAATTAGCAATGAATGGCCGCGTCTCATCAACAATTAATTTCTGTGTTTGATTAATAACTACCTCGTGTTTATTTAATTATTAATAGCTTTTTTTTAATATTAATAAATTGACATGTTGAGCCGGAGATGGATACCTCACTGTAGTTAATGATTTATTACTAGGTTAATGATAATTATAAGGCTAATTAGGCCTAATTAGAATGACTGATGAGACCTAATAAAACATGTGAAAGTTTGTAAGATTTAATGAGTGTAACTAGAAATGCCTAATGAGGATTGATAATAAGGATATCTGAAAATGGCAATTAAGGATTTATTAAAATCACTAATGAAAAATAATAAAGATTCACGAGAATTAATAAAGACTAATTGAAATAGCAAATAAAGACTTTAAAAGAAAACAAGTACAAACGACGAATAACACCTAAGTAAAATGAAGAAAGAACATTGATAATAATAACCGCCAATAATAATGCCTAACTGAGGATAATGATTACATCTAATTATGTCTGCCTGAGAGTAATGTCTAATAACAACTATGAATAATGACTAACTACAGCTACTAACAACAAGAAGTAGCAACAGCTTCTACAACAACAGTCTCTAATAACAACGAACAATAAGTAACGACAGAAAACAACTAACACAACATTACCAACAACGAACCAACAACAACAGCAACAATAACACGATCTAAGAACAACAGCTATGAACAACAACAAACAACAGCAACAGATAACAAAAATACCAACTAACAACGATTAAAAACAACAAACAATAACAACTAAAAAAAAACTAACAACGACAACCAACAATAACAACACTAAGAATAACTCAACAACAATTTAAAACAACGACAGACAACTAAAAAAAAAGCTAACAACGACAACCAACAATAACAACAGCTAAGAATAACTAACAACAAATTTAAAACAACTGACAGCACAACTAAAAAAAGCTAACAACGACAACCAACAATACAACAGAATTAAGAATAACTAACAACAATTTTAAAACAACGACAGGCAACTAAAAAAAACAACGACAACCAACAATAACAACAGCTAAGAATAACTAACAACACTAAGAATAACTAACAACACTAATGATAACAAAAACACAACAACAACGAGCACAAACTAATAACAACAAAAACAACAAACAACAACGAACACAACTAATAACACCAACACCCAACAACAAACAAACAAACAACAACAAAAGCGAAAACCAGACTCTTACCACCGCCCACTCTCCCGTCCCTCCGTCAGGTGTACATCCAGACGGACTCGTGGTGGGCGATCGGGGCCATGCTCTTCTCCTCCCTGGGCGTGGTGCTCACGGGCGTGGTGGTGTGGGTGTTCATGAGCCACAACGACACGCCCGTGGTGAGGGCGTCCGGGCGGGAGCTGTCCTACGTGCTGCTGTCGGGGGTCTTCCTCTGCTACGCCGTCACGTTCGTCTTCGTGCTGAAGGTGAGGGGGTGGGGTGGGAAGGGGGGAGAGGGGAAGGGGAGGGGGAGGAGAAGGAGTGAGGAAAAAGGAGGGAGGGGGTGGGAAGGGGTGAAGGGGGAGGGGGAGGGGAGAGGGAGAGGATTAGGGCCAGGGAGGGGAGGGAAGGGGGGAAGGGGAAGGGATGAGGGGAGGGGGGGAGGGAGGGAGGGGAAAGGGGGAGGAAAAGGGAAGGGAGGGTTGAGGTGAGGGAGAGGAAAGGGGAAGGGGGAGGGGGAGGATGGGAGGAGGGGAGGGGGAAGGGTTGAGGGTGAGGGGGAAGGGGGAGAGGAAAAGGAGGGGAGGGGAGGAGGAAAGGGAAAAGAGGAGGGGAGTGGGGGGGGGAGGGGGAGAGGAAAAGGAGGGTTAAGGGGGACGAGGCCCGAGGGGGAGGAGTGAGGAAAAGGGAGGGGAGGGTGAGGGGAAGGGAGGGGAAGGGCGGGGAGGGGAGGGGTGAGGGTGGGGGGTCGGGTGAGAGGGAGGGACAGGGAAGGGAAAGGGGTATAGGGGTTGGTGAGATGAGGGGAGAGGAAGAAGGGATTAGAGGGGTGAAAGGAGGGATGAGTGGACAGAGAGGAATGAGTGAGGGAAGGGAGGAATAAAGAGGATAAGGGAGGGAGAGGGAGGGGAAAGTTTAATGAGAGATGACAGGGAGAGGGAAAGAGGGGTGAAAGATAAACAGCAGAAAGAAAAGAGGGTATGTGAGAGAGAAGAGAGGTATAATAGATCATTAGAGAGAGAGAGAAGAGAGATATAGAGAGAGAGATTTTAGATATAACTTATATCTATATATTATATATATATATTATATTATATATATATTATATATATATATATATATATATATATCATTATATATATATTATATATATATATATATATATATATACTGTGTGTGTGTGGTGTGTGTTGTGTGTGTGGTGTGTGGTGTGTGTGTGTGTGTAGAGAGAGAGAGAAGAAGAAGGGTGAAAGAGCGGATATCAGGAGCAGGCAAAACAGGGAGAAGGAGATAAACAACTTTTTTAATCCCCCTCACCTTCCTCCTCGTCCACTTCCTCCTCAAGCGCCAACAAACACCATTCCCTCATAAATACCAATTTTAAAACCCTATGAAATAAAAGGCAATTACCCAAACATCGCCAAATCACGCAATAATATTTTCCCCCAACCTAGCCTACAGCCTGTGCGGATGCCAGCGTTTTGGCCTCGGCTTCTGCTTCGCCGTGGTGTACAGCGCGCTGCTCACCAAGACCAACCGAATCTCCCGGATCTTCAACGCGGGGAAACGAACGGCCAAGAGACCTTCCTTCATTACGCCCAAGTCGCAGCTGTGTATCTGTTTTTGTCTCGTGTTTGTTCAGGTTTGTGTGTTTGTGCTTTTTTTTTTTTTCTCTCTCTCTTATGATGTTTGTCCAAAACTGCTTCTAAAACTTTTTTTTTTTGTAGCGCGTGAATAATTATTTTATTTTTTTCGGCTAATGGAGGTTCTTGGCACTTCCTTGGCGTTTTATTATATTATGTCGGTGATAAAGTTTGACGTCAAAGGTAATCCATTGGTTTATCGGAGTGACCTTTTTTGATTTGGACGCCTGAGGTGGGGGGAGAGTGGGGGGATGGAACGAGGAGATGAGACGAGGCGACGGGGAGAGGGAAGAGAGAGGTATGAGGGAAGTGATAGACGCGCGGAGAGGAGAGAGAGTGGTTCGCGGAGGTAAGAGAGAGAGAGAGAGAGGGATGGGGCATAGGTGAAGGCTAATGAGTGAGATGTGGGGGGTAGGAAGCTTGTGAGTTGATTGAGTTTGAGGGATTTATTATTATTATTATTAGTTTAAGATTGGGGGATAGATAAGTAAGAGATGTATGATGAAGTGGTAATTGTATGTGTAGGGTGATTAGGTATATTATGTTGAATTGATTATGAATTATTGAATGAGAGAGGAGAGATTATTATGTGGTGATATAGAGTGTAATGTAAGTATGAGAGAGAGGGGGGGGAGTGAAGAGATGTATTTGAATGTGAGTTGCGGCGAGAGTAATGAGATGGGGGAAGTGATAAGATGTATCAGATGTAGAGGGCGGGAGGAAGAGAGAGAGGACGCGAGAGGGAGGGGAAGGAAGATATGATGTTATATGATATTGAAGCGCTGGGGAATTGTAGTGGGAATGTACGTGAGGAAGAGTAGGAAGTTGAGAGGGGGGGAAGAAGAGAAGTAGATTGGAGGGGGGAGATGGAAGTGAAAAATCGTAGAGAGTAGGTGGGGAAGGTAAGAGAATGAGAGGGGGGGGAGAGGTGTGAGGTAGTGGGAAATAATGAGAGAGAGGAGAGGGGGGAGGTTAAGAGTATAAGATGAGTGAGGATTATTATTATTATTTTATTATGTATTATTATTGATTTTGGGAGGTGAGGGATATGAGATATAATAGTAGAGTATCAGTGCGTGTGGTCTGAAGTGTAGTTTAGTAGGAGATGAGGGGGGGGGAGGAAGACGAGAGAGAGGCGAAGGACTGGAGAAGTGCATATAGCATTCTGAGAGTCTGCAGAGAGAGAGGGGGATATTAGTTTATGATAGATACAGATGATAGATAGAGGGGGTATCATTGTGAAATGCATGTATTTGGAGAGAACTGTTGAGAGGAATGATCTGGATAATACCGATGATCATTTTCTTTCATCATATATGATGGTTGTAGTGGTAGGAAGATTATATTTTCATATGAAGTTAGGAGAGCAGAGGGATTGGGAAGACTCGAAGAGAGAGTTGGGAGGGGATATGTGAACCGAGAGAGAGAGACTCCTGATTGGTGAGAGGAAGAGTAGATGAAATAGTGAATGTGTACTATGTGCAAACGAGAAATGAGTAGAGAGAGGGGGGGGGGAGGAAGAGAGAGAGAGCAGAGAGTCGCGGGGGGAGGAAGAGAGGGGGGGGAGGAAGAGAGAGAGAGAGAGAGGGCGGGGGGAGAGAGAGAGATGATGGTGTCGGGGAATAAGTAGGAAAGAACGAATTAGAGGATGGAAGATCGCGGTGGGAAGGGTGTGGCAACAGGAGAGAGAGAGAGGGGGGTCTGAAGATGAGAAAAAGTGTGAGTGGAAGTGAGAGATGAGAGGGGCGTGATAGTGCGATTTAGATGAGTACTGTGTGGGGCGCGAGGGAGGATTGTACAATGAGAGAGAGGGGGGTGAGGAAGACGAGATGTGAGATAAGTGAGCTGAGGTGGGAATGTTGCTATTGCGATGGAGTAGCGAGGAAGAAGGACAGTATATGAAGTTACGGCCAGAGGGGTGGGAGAGCAGAGAGACCGAGGGGGGGTGGAGGAAGAGAGAGAAGAGAGGGATGGGGGAAAGTGTGTAAAGTTATCGAGCAGCAGAGTGATGGAAAGATATTGTTACGGAAGACGACGAGATAGAGGAGGAAGGCCGCGGGAGTAGGAAGAGATTGAATAAGAGGAGGGGTATGTGTAGGTGCTTGATACGTAGTAATGAGTGATTGAGAGGATGAGGAGGCGGCAGTGAGAGAGATGGGATGAGTGATTACATCAACTCTTTGCTGCCGCCGCGATGTGGGGGGCGAGGAGTGACAGCAAAGAAGAGACGAGCGACATAGGAGGGGCGTACATGCGGTGGTTGAATTGCAGTGAGATGAGCAGCAGGACACAGCACACATATACTATATGTGTGTGGGGTATGATGATGGTGACAGAGAGAGAGAGAGGGAGGGGAAGGAAGAGAAGATTAGAAGTGGGGATGGGTGTGAGGGATGATAGTTGGGGGTGGGTGGATGTGGGTAGTGGAGAGAGAGACGGGGGGGGAGGAAGAGAGAGAGAGGAGACGGGGGGTGGAGGAATAGGATAGAGATGGAGTCAGGTGAGAGTGTGGGAAGGATATAGAGGATGGTGACGGGGGGGAGAAGTATGAGAGAAATGTGTGGCTTGAGTGTAACGTAGGTGGGCGGTGAGAGAGACGAGTGGGATGTGGGATGGAAGAAAGAAGAGGGTAGATGAGTGTGCCGCTGGGGGGGCCGATGGACGAGAGAGATATACGAAGGTAAGAGGAAGAGCCAGAAGAATGTGGGGGTGTAATAGAGAGGCAAAACGCATGAGTCATCGTTGAGAAGATGAGATTTGGTCTGCGGGGGCCAGAGCATGTGGAGGATGGAGAATTGAGGCCAGCGTGCTAGCCGTCTCTATTCGCGGAAAGATGCAGACGCAGCTGTGGCCCATGTAATCGTAGTTGTTCATTTTGAAGGTGAGATGATGCTAGAGATGAAAAGAATGGAAGAGAGAAAGAGACGAAGAGGGGTGTAAGAAGAGAAGAGGGGAGAGGGACTGGCGGGAGATAGAGAGCAACACGGAGAGAGGAAAGATGAGAAGAGAGAGAAGAGAAATAGAGAGGTAACAGACAGACAGGCAGACAGAGAAAACACCAACCAAACGCATAGAACCGCAAACCCAACACGCAAAACAAGAAAACCCAGACAAATTAAGACACCCAACACATCAAACACAACGACCATAACAGCACCAATAACAAAACCAACGACCATAACAAGCATAACAGCCGTAACGATCATCATAACACTATAATACAACACCTAAGACCTACAAGCGTCCCACATCGCCCCTTTACTCCCCCAGGTGATGATCACAGCTGTCTGGGGCGTCGTCAGTCCCCCTAGGGCGATCCACCATTATTTAGTGAGAGAAGACAACTTCCTGGTGTGTGCGGCTTCGATCAACGCGTCTTATATGATCGCCTTTGCTTATCCTATAGGTAAGTGGGGCGTCTTTGAGTTTTAGGATTTTTTTTTTTTTTTTTTTTTTTGGGGGGGGGGATGTTTTTGAGTGTGTTTTTGGTTATTTTTTAGGAGTTTTTTTGTTTTTGTTTTTCTTCTTGAGGGTCGTGAGATTCTTTTTTCTTTTTGTATTTTTTTCTTCGTGTTCTTCTTTTCTTCTTCTTTTTATCACCTTCTTCTTCTTCTTCTTCTTCTTCGTTTTCTTCCTCGTCTTTTTCTTCTTGATCCTTTTTCTTTCTTCTTATTTCCTTCTTATTTTCTTATTTTCTTCTACGCCTTTGTTCGTACACTCTTTGGTTTCGTTGTCTTTTTCTTATTTTTACTTATTTTTCTTATCCCCTCTTCTTTATTCTGCTTCCTTCCTTTAATCTTCTATCTGTCCTTGTTTTGTTTTGTTTTTATTTTGTTTTTTTGTTTTTTTCCTCCTCTCTCTCCTTTCCATCCTTTCTTACCATCGCTCCCTCTCGCTTTCAACACGCACGAACACCTGATGTTGACAAAACAAAAAAATACAAAAAAAGTGTTCGAGATAACTTTTTCTTTTTTTTTTCCTTTTTTTACCCTGCTACCCCGACCTTAATCTGTCCTGTTTAGTTTGACAGTTTAAAGAGCTACAGAGGACCATGCACCTGCTGTTGCACTGGCTGTTGTTGGCTCATCCGCGGCGGCTCATTATATTGCGCTGTTCGTTTGGTTGAGGAATTTGCAGCACTGGTATATAAATGAAGGAATAAATATATATATTTGTGTGTGTGTGAGAGAGGAGATTAGAGGGGAGAGAGAGATATAGAGAGAGAGAGAGTATTGTGTGTGTGTGATGTGTGTGTCTCTGTGTGTGTCTGTGTGTGTGTATGCATATATTACGTATGTAAGTATATACACGATCCGTGACTACTCCACTCTGTAGCATATTAACGAGTCGATAACAATATGCTCTAATGAAAGCAATCCTGTCCATACCATTCTTTTTTAATTCATTGTCGGTTAATGCATGAACATTAATTCTGTGGGGCTGGTGTTCATGATCGGTTCCAGGCATTGCCGTGTCTCCATGGCTGAGTGTGTTTGGTTGTTTTTCCAGGACTGATTGTGGGTTTCTCTCGTGCTGACCATGGTTCTCTCTTAGCCTAGACCTAACCGTGTTTTTTTTCTCTCGTTTCCAGAACCTAACCGTGGATTCTATCACGTTTCCACGACCTGACCGTATTTCCAGTTTTCGACCTAACCGTGGGTTTCTCTTTCTGTCCAGGCCTAATCGTGGTTCTCTCGTTTCCAGACCTAACCGTCTATTTTATCACGTTTCCAGACCTAACCGTGGATTCTATCACGTTTCCAGACCTAACCGTCCATTCTATCACGTTCCCAGACCTAACCATGGATTCTATCGCGTTCCAGACCTAACCGTGATCCTCTCTCATTCAGGACTATTGTGACTCTATCACTTCCCGGACCTAACCGTGGGTTCTATATCTCGTTCCCAACCTAACCGTCTATTTCTATCATTCCAACCTAACCGTGGATCTCTCTCATTCCCAGGACTGATCGTGGATTCTATCACGTTTCCAGACCTGACCGTCGATTCTATCACGTTTCCAGACGCTAACCTGGATCTCTCTCATTTCCAGACCTAACCATGGATTCTATCGCGTTTCCAGACCTAACCGTGATTCTCTCTCATTTCCAGCCTAACCGTATTTTTCTCATTTCCAGAACCTAACCGTCTATTCTATCGCGTTTCCAGACCTAACCATGAGTTCTCTCTCATTTCCAGACCTAACATGTTCTATCTCTCTTCCCAGACCTAACCATGGATGATGCAACGTTTCCAGACTAACCGTGGATCCTCTCTCATTTTCCAGACCTACCATGGATGCTATCCAGACATGGATTCTATCGCGTGACCTAACCGTGGATCCTCTCTCATTCAGGACTGAGATTCTATCGCTCCAGACCTAACCGTGGATCCTCTCTCATTCCCAGGACTGATTGTGGATTCTCGGACTGATTGTGGATTCTATCACGTTCCAGACCTAACCGTGGATTCTCTATCTCTCGTTTCCAGACCTAACCGTATTTCTATCACGGTTTCCAGACCTAACCGTGAGTTCCTCTCATTCCCAGACTGATTGTGGATTCTCACGTTTCCAGACCTAACCGTGGATTCTTCATTCCAGGACCTAACCGTGGGATTCATCCGTTTCCAGACCTTAACCCGTGGATCCCTCTTCATTCCAGACCTAAGTGGGATTCTATCGCGTTTCCAGACCTAACCGTGAGTTCCCTCTCGCTTCCAGACCTAACCATGGCATTCTATCACGTTTCCCAGAAACACCTAACCGTGATTCCCTCTCGCGTTTCCAGACACGTAACCATGGATTCTATCACGTTTCCAGACCTAACCGTGGATCCTCTCTCATTCCAGGACTGATTGTGGATTCTATCACGTTTCCAGACCTAACCGTGAGTTCCCTCTCGCTTCCAGACCTAACCATGGATTCTATCACGTTTCCAGACCTAACCGTGAGTTCCCTCTCGCTTCCAGACCTAACCATGGATTCTATCACGTTTCCAGACCTAACCGTGAGTTCCCTCTCGCTTCCAGACCTAAACATGGATTCTATCACGTTCCCAGACCTAACCGTGGGTTTTCTCTCATTTCCAAACCTAACCATGGATTCTATCACGTTTCCAGACCTAACCGTGGATCCTCTCTCATTCCCAGACCTAACCGTCTTTTCTATCGCGTTTCCAGACCTAACCGTGGATCCTCTCTCATTTCCAGGACTGATCGTGGATTCTATCACGTTTCCAGGCCTAACCGTCTATTCTATCACGTTTCCAGACCTAACCGTGGATCCTCTCTCATTTCCAAACCTAACCATGGATTCTATCACGTTTCCAGACCTATCCAATGGATTCTATCGCGTTTCCAGACTTAACCGTCTATTCTATCGCGTTTCCAGACCTAACCGTGGATCCTCTCTCATTCCCAGGGCTGATTGTGGTGTGCACGGTGTACGCCATTCTCACCCGCAAGATTCCTGAGGCGTTTAACGAGAGCAAACACATCGGCTTCACTATGTACACGACCTGCATCATCTGGCTCGCGTTTGTGCCCATCTACTTCTCCACGGCCAACAACGTCGAGGTGGGGGGGGGGCGTGGTTTAAGGGAGATCGTCTCTCGTTTTTTGTTTTTTGTTTTGTTTTTGTTTCTTCTTTTTTTTCTTTCTGTTTTCTTTTTTCTTTTCTTTTGTTTTCTTTTTCTTTTTCTTTTTCTGTTTTTTTTTTTTTTGTTATTCTCTTTTTTCTTTTTCTTTTTTTTTCTTTTTCTTCTTCTTTTCTTTTTCTTTTCTGTTTTCTTCTTCTTCTTTTCTGTTTTCTGCTTCTTCTTTGTTTTCTTTCCGTTTGTTCTTATTCTTTTTTTTTCTTCTTTTGTATCTTTTTCTTCTTCTTCTTTGTCATTTTTAATTAGCATTCTTTTTCTTTTTTCTTCTTTTTCCTTTTTCTTGTTCATCTTTTTTGTCATCATCTTTTTCTTTATATTTTCTTTATTTTTGTTCTTCATACTGTCTTTCTTTGTTCTTTTTTCTTCATTTCCTTCCTTACGCTTTTTCCTTCTTTTTTTCGCATCCATTTTATTAATTTCCTCTTTTTCCTTTTTTTTCTTGTCCTTTGACTAGGTACGCTTTGAATTCCCACTTACTTTGAATAGCGTTATTATGCCTATTGTTATCTTAAAACATATCATAATCATGCAAATTCATATTTATATCATTCCAGATTTTTTTTTTTCATATAAAGCACCAACTTTGTATAAAAAAAAAATTCTGAGCCAAAAAAAAAAAAAAAAAAAAATTATTCCCGCAGATCACAAAGAACCTTTTGTTTTGACGAAGTTGCGGAATCTTTACACAATATTTCCGCAACGTTTCGTAATAAAGGACGAAAGATACAGAAAGAGATGTATTGTTCATAAAGAGATTCAATACCTTCGTTCGCCCAGACCGTAAAATTCATATTGTTTATGCGGGGATAGTTTGACGAAAATATTCATGTGTAATCCGAACATCAGTCAAATAATATTAGTTTTGCCTGGCTTTGCGACCCACAATGCAATGCGCTTTCATAAAACAGGCGCAGGATAGCTGTTGATAAAATTTTTGATAAATATGCATTGAATTGACCGCAAAATAAATAAC
>NW_020868486.1:202152-204652 GCF_003789085.1 Penaeus vannamei | reverse complement strand
ATGAAATCGAGGCACTGGCGAATTTCGAATATTTTTTTTTTTTAATCCATCAGGTAAGCACTAAACGAGAAAATGAAACCATTTTCCGTACGTCCTTTGCAGACTCTCTTGGGAACCGAAAGCTAATTCTGAACAAGCAAAATTAAAAAAGCAAAAAAATCAAAACGAAATTTTAAATCACGATCACAAATCTTCCACTTCCAAAACAAACCAAAAAACACATTTCATCACTTCCCGAAAAAAAACAAAATGGTAATAACAATAACAATAAGACTACAAAACACAAGAAATGCGAAACCATAACAACACAGGGCAGGAGGGAGCCCGCGTTCAAAGAGAGATTTGGAAGTACAAGACTTTCCTCTTTCGAATGCATGGAACTCCGACGGAATCTAATAGAAACTTTTAGGATCCTAGATCGCAGAGAGACAGAGAGAGGCTAGCGGGCTTTGTGCATTCTCTCACTCCGCGGATGCAACAGCGAGAGCCGGGGGATCCACTGAACCAGATTTGCAATATCAATGTCAGAGGGATCCGTCCGTTAATTAAAGAATAATTAAATGAATGGGACGGGCTCCATAAGCGCATCAATCCACACTGCATTCGAAGAGTACGAAAATCGGATGTCAGATAAACCGCGGGGACTCTGCCTCGCTCGGAAATAATCTGAGGAGGCTGCAATTGGGGGCTGGGAATAGTTTTGCTGCGGAGGGAGGTAAAGTGGAGAGGAGAGAAAGGGAGAGGGATGGGGGAAAGATAAAGAAAGAGAGAGGGAGATGGAGGGAAGGAGAGAGAGAGGGGGTGAGGGACATGGAGAGGGGGGAGGGTGAGGAAGAGAGAGAGAGAGGAAAGGAGGGAGGGAAGCGGGGAGAGTGAGAGAGACAGAAAGACAGACAAACAAAGACAGAGTAAGAGAAAGAGAGAAGAGAATGTAGGGAAAATGAGAAAAAGAGAAGAAAGAGGGGAGAGAAAATGTAACGGAAAAAGAACAGGATGGAGAGGGATAGAGTAAGAGAATGAAAGAGAGAGGAGAGAGCAAAATGCAAAGGAGAGGAGAGAGACAGACATACAGACAGAAGGACAGATAAACAGAGAGATAGATATAGACCGATAAAAGGAGAGAAAGAGAAGCGGAAGCAAGCAGGGAGAGAAAAATACGGGAAAATGAAGAGGATGGAGAGTGATGAAGTGAAGTACGGGCAAAGGGAGAGGAGAGAGAAAGACGAGGCGAAAGAGAGAGAGAACGATCAAGCGAGCGAGAGAGAGAAAGAGAGAGAGAGAGAGAGAGCAGGAGAGAGAAAGAGAGAGAGAGAGAGAGAGAGAGAGAGACGGGGCGAAAGAGAGAGAGAGAGAGAGACGGGGCGAAAGAGAGAGAGAGAGAGAGACGGGGCGAAGAGAGAGAGAGAGAGAGAGAAAGAGAGAGAGAGAGAGACGGGGCGAAAGAGAGAGAGAGAGAGAGAGAGAGTCGAGAGAGAGAGAGAGAGAGAATGAGAGAAAAAGAGAGAGACACAGGGACCGAAAGAGATGGAAATGGAGAAAGAGGGAGTGAGAGGCAGCGAGAGATTGCAATGACAATATAGGCATATTGGCAAAGCATTGGCAGTATTTGAAAACTTTGTCTCAACTGAAAGTGTTTACAAATTCATGAGAGGAAAAGTTACTTTGTAAAAGCCCAGTAAACCTGAATAATGTAAAGGCAGTAACCTGTCAGTATTGCATCATACAATACATTTTTTTAAGCGATACCCAACCATGGTAATTACTAAAGCGACTGTGTATGAAGTGGGAATCAAATAACATCAAACAAATGTATTTCCACGAAGCGCATCCATCATTGTAAACAACAGCACAGGGATCCTAAGTATAAATGGTCGACACATACTCTTTATATACAAAAGGAAAAATCATGATGATAGATGTTGTTGCATAACTATGTAAGATGATAATGATAATGATAACAGCAGTAGAAATAATAATGGTGACGGTAATATTAATGATAGTAGTTATTATTGCTATGATAATAAAAAAAAATAATCATGATGATAATGATAACAATAATAATTATTGCTTATATTTTGTTATTATCATTATCATTATTTTTATCATTATCATTATTTAAAATGATAATGATAGTTATGACAAAAGTTATAATAGCAATAATAACGATGATCATATTGATGATAATAAAAATAATGCTAATGATAGTAATGATAATGAATGCTAATAACAGTAATGATAATAAGAATGCTAATAATGATAATGATAATAATGAATAATAAGAGAGATGATATTGATAATAATGATTATAATGATAATAACAATGGAGATAATTATAATAACAATAATGATAATGATAATAATAATGATAAAAGATGATAGTAATAATAATACTAATAATCGTGATAATTATAATAATGATAATGATAATAATAACATGATATGGTAATAATAGACATTTACAATGGAAGTAAACATACACAAAACGTTTTGTCCCACAAAC
>NW_020868486.1:177152-197152 GCF_003789085.1 Penaeus vannamei | reverse complement strand
TCTTAGGGTTGGTGACAGAGTGAGGAGATTGTCATCGACCTCTCCTGAAGTCTATAACCCATAAACTGTTTGGGGCGCGCTACCTACGGCCTAAGTCTCTCCCCCCTCCCCCTTACCTTTCTCCCCTCTCTCTAATCTCTCTCCGGTTCTCCCCTTCCCTAATCCCTTCCATCCTACCCTATCAATGTCCCATCTCCATCCTCCCCAACGCACACCCCGCACCCCTCAACCACTCATTGCTATCCACGCTTAATATAACTTCATATTCCTATTATAAATTACCTACTACCCTACTTATATATCCAATCTCTTATATACTTCTATATTTACAAACACACTACACACACACACACACCAACACACATCACCAACACCACACACTTACACTACACCACCAATCACCCCCACACAACACACACACACACACCACAACACACAGCAACTACACCTTACTCTATTCATCTCCCCGGCTATACACCGCTCTACTTACGTTAGTATACGAGATTCCTTAATACGATCATCTGACGCTCATATGCTCACCACACTTTAATATACTCACATAACTATATATCACCCAATGGCCACAATATACTAATATACATACTTTTGTTCTGGTACATATCGGGTATTGACTAGATATATCACTATATATATTAATATATATTATATTATATGTCGTGTCGTGTGTGGTGTGTGTGCTGTGTGTGTGTGTGTGTGTGTGTGTGTTGCTGTGTGTGTGTGTGCAAATGCTGAATTGTGTGTGTGTGTGTGTGCGTGGCTGGTGTGCTGTGTGTGGCGTGTCGTAGTGTGCTTCGTGTGTGTGTGTGTGTGTGTGTTCTCGTGTTGTCGTGTGTGTGTGCTGCTGCACTACCACCTACCTACCCTAACGACTAGTATATATTATATATACTATTATATATACTCATAATAGTTTAACCCTAGTACTAATAAAAATAACTTAAGTATTACTATACTTCCTATATAATTAAATATATATACCAATACTCAGGCCAGTAGTACGATACTATTCAAATAGTAGTAAAGGGTAGCTAAGGTGATATAGTATATATATGTTATGTTTATGGTGTTATCATATATATTTACTATATAATATATATATACTATATATATATATATAATATGTATATATAATAATATATACAATATATAAGTAGTATATAAATACAGTGATATATATTACAATTATAATTGTTATATATATATAGTATATCCCTATAGGTAAAAATATATATTGTATGAAATATTTATATTATTTAATTAGTATTATATGTGTGTGTATTTTATAATATATATATATATATATATAAGTATAAATTATACTAATATATTTAATATATTTATAGTAGTATATATTGTATATGATATATTACTAGTATGTATATATCATCTACTATATATATACATATTTATATGAACCTATAATACTAGCACATATATATATTATATGTATTAAGAATATATACATATCTATGGTCAGTTACGTAGTAATATAGTATAGTATATAGTATAGGTATATAGTTACTTGATATAGTAGATAGTATATATAGTTATTAATATAGGTATATGACCCTAATTTGATACATACACAAGCTACAGAAGAACTGAAGATATGATACTATAATATGAGGTATATATACTTTAATATATATAATAATTATTATAAAATATTATATAAGATATTATATATAATTAGTATTATATATAGTAGTAATTATTATATATATATATATAATATATTATATTCATAATATATATATACACCACCACACATGCCACACAACACACACACACACACACACTACACACACACCACCACACACACACTACACACACATTAAATTTACACACACATATGCACACTACGACACACACACACACACACACACACACACCACCACACAACACGGACACACGCAACACCACACAGCACACACCGACAACACAACACACACAGTTCACACACACATCAACAGCACACACACAACACACACACACACACACATAAATTACGACACACATATGGCAAACACTACCAACACACACACACCACACCACAACACACACCAACACGACCCAAAACACACACACCACACGAAACAACACACACAGCACACACAGCACACACACACATATATAGAAGGAGAGAGGTAGAGAGATGAGGGAGAGAAGAGAGAGAGAAAGAGATTATCGGAGAGCGAAGAGGGAGAAAGAGGAGGAGGAGAGGACGAGGAGAGGAAGAGAAGGAGAGCGAAGGAGAGGAGAGGAGAGGTGAGAGGAGAGTATGAGGAGAGGAGAGGAGAGGAGGGAGAGGAGAGAGAGAGTGAGAGAGAGAGAGAGAGAGGTGTTCGCAGTCGGAGATAGGAGAGGAGAGCGAGACCGACGAGAGACGACGGATGAGGAGGAGAGAGAGAGAGGAGAGGAGAGCGAGAGAGATCGAGATAGAGGAGAAGAGAGAGAAGCAAGGGCGATGAGTAGAGACGGAAGATCGGCATCGATAAGATATTGATGGACGCATGATATAGACAGAGGAGAGGGAGAGACGAGTGAGAGCGAGCCGAACTAGCGGAGGCGAGGATGTGGAGGAGAGAGTCAGCGAGAGATTTGAGAGGATTGGTGAGAGACGAGATCCATGATGACGACGGTGAGGGAGGCAAGCTCGTGGCGAGGGAGGAACGGGACAAGAAGAAAACCGGCGCTGAGAAGGAAACGAGAAAAAGAGAAAGGGAGAGAAGAGGAAAGGACCGTATATACAATTCATCTACATTGAGAGAGAGAAATAGGAACGAGAGAAGAGAGAAAGCATGAAGGAGTAGAAGAGATGACGGAGAGACGACGTAGAAGGGATCGACGAGATCGATGGAGCACTGGCAGAGCCCGAGAGGACGCATGCAAGAGCACCGAATAATACGACGACCGACCGCAGTAGCAGAGCAGAGACGGAGAGTAGTGAGGACGAGAGACGGAGACGCAGGTCGGAGAGCAACACCCATTACGAGGTGGAGGAGAGAGAGTGAAGACCGATGAGGTAGGAGGAGGAAGACAAGAGAGACCAATACACCCCACGCACGCTTAAACGCCCCCAAGCGCGCCTTAGTTGGCAACCTGCGTAGGGAGACCGGGCAGGAGGAGGGCAGGAGAGAGAGGGAGGGGGAGTGGTGCGGCACCGGGGAAGACCAGAGAAAAAGATGCAGATCACGAGAGGAACCCGAGCGAAAAAACGAGGAGTCTTGCACGAGCACGAGCGAGAGAAGAGAGGACCGGATATGGGACGAGCCATAGTAGGAGAGACGGATATTGGAAGAGAGAGGAAGGAAGGGCCAAAGCAAAACCCGAACAATGAATGATAGAGATGGGACGAAACTAAGAGGTAGCACAAAAGATTAAAGCCACAACCCAGGAAAGAAGAGAGAGAGGAGGAGAATAGAAGAAGACAAGAGCACGAAGGGCTTAACGAGAGAGGGAAGAAGGAGAGAGCAGAGGAGAGAGTGACCGGAGAGAGAAGAGCGACGGAGAGTGACAGAGAAGGAAGAGAGGACAGAGCATGAGAGAGGAGAGAGGACAGAGCGAGAGATAGAAGGAGAGAGGATGAATGAGAGAGAGAGATGAGAGTGATGAGGAGAGAGAGAGAGAGACGAGAGAGAGACGAGAGAGAAGAGAGAGACGAGAGAGAGAGAAGAGAAGACAGACGAGAGAGAGAGAGACAGAGACAGAGGAGAGACAGAGAGAGAGAGAGAGAGGAGAGAGAGAGAGAGAGAATGTGCACAGACTGATACAACTGTACCCTGCTTCTGCCTCCTCCTTTTTCTATTTTCTGTTGCAAAAGAGACACATCTCAACATCGCAGCCTGGATAGAAAAACACATGGGGACATTTCACATATCTATTATTACAAAACCATTCTTTAAGTAGACTAGACTGATAAAGTGGGAATACACATAATGAGATGCATTGGGTAAAGAAAAGAAATGAAAACTGCTTTCATTTGTTTTCTAAAAAAAACGCACTGCCTTAATAAATTAAAACAACCTAACTTTCCAAATCTAGTCTATGCCTTCCATTCTTATAACAATTTGAATATAAACAAATATCTTTTCACAACAGCATGTAATTCTTCAGCAAATCTTAAGCATTCATTTTGTGTATACTTCCAGCTACACTGCAGCTTGGTAAATAAACAAAAATAAAGAGTAATTCCATGGTTTCTTCCTCTCACACGGAAAAAATGAGTTTCAGCCTTACTGATCAGTTATTTATACTGCTAGTTTGTGATTTCTTGTGAAACAATGAGCAGTAGTTCAGGTGCCTTCTTTACACTTGACCTAACACCTTTTCTCAGCTTACAATATTGTTAACTATCAATTTAAAGTGTTTAAACTAAAAGTTTCTGGCTTACATAAGATTATTACCATGACATATATTCAGTTATTTTTAAAAATCAGAAATTAACTTAATCCTTAAAACCAGAGTACAAATCTACAAAATGAAATCTTTAAGATTAATCTTGTGTGTAAGTTTTTGTGTCACATCAGATCTTAAAGCAAAACTGATAATCTTTTTTTATATCTAACATATTATGTTTCTTCATTATTTTCATTAAAGTATGAACTTCCCTATAGCTTTTTATATATAATCTACTTCTAATTCTATCACTAAATCATGCCTCCATGAAAATATGGCAGTTGCTCAGTAGAACCAATCTAGATGTCACACTAAAATATATCAGTTCCACACTTTAACTGTATCCAGAGTACATTATTATTGTTGCTGTTATTCCCTTCATTCAAATGCAGTTATACTTACATAAAATAGCAATGTAGCTTTTCACAAAATCAGCTAAACAGCAACTATAAAGGAATTAACACCACTTACAGCATATTCACTTTTTCTGCACTTGTTCTCAGTATTTGTACATGCTGATGATTGCAATAGTTCAATCCTGTCTGTATTATTTTCCATCAAAATATCTATCCCTATTCCCAGGATTTTAATTGGGATATCTATGAATGACAGGATGATAGTTACTGGGTCGGTGATGAAAATTAACCAAAATATATTACTATTTAGGTGTGTTGCATTCAGCCAATTAACATCAACTTCACACGCACATCTTTGCATCAGAAAAAAAAGAAAGTGAGTACTGAGTGATGTCACTAAATACATGTAAGGAGTAAAAATTACTAAACAAAAGTAGAACAACCCTAACCATTTCCTAAACGAAACTCAACAAGTATCCCCAGCTAAAATTGACAATCAAGAAATTACACAGTGGGTAAAGAAATGCTTTACTTTATCCTAAGACGTTTCTCATCAAGGATTCCTCTGCAATGCATGTAATAAACTGATTCACCATATCCCAACATTATGTGAGCACAAGCTATGTAAGCATGACATAAAAACAGAAAACTTATACATAAGTATGCTGATTTTACACTATTGCTCCATAAGCTGTATAGCTGTTGACTTTACAATCAGAGAACTTGAAAACAAAAAGATAACACATAAGCCATCTCTTTAAAATTAAGTCTTATTTTGAAAGAGAAATCAAAACAACAACAATCATTTTAAATATTCTCAAAATAGGTTTTCAAGTGATGTGGAAACCGGGTCAACAATCTACCCATTCACTTGCTAAAAGAAAAACTCAAGCCAAACTTTATATGCAAGCCCTTATAAATGTGATCATTTAATCATGTTAAAAGCTGCAAAATCCCACAAAACATCACAACAAAGTTATAATTTCATTCAGCAACCACATACCAACAGTGCTGATTACAGTCAGTTATATATTTGTTCTTTCACTTTCAGGTCAGCTATCAGTTTAACCATAAACTTATCATCATCTTTTTAAGAACGTTCTGATATATATAGCATAACAATGTAGACGTACTTGGCATATAGAAGAACCAAACCAGTGAGTGTGTATTCCATAACAAAAATACAGAAAAGAACCAAAAGTATTAACTGAAGACAAAAACAATGTAGAACATATGTGAGGTAATCAAATATAAAAGAAAACCACTTTCTTGAAATCAAAATCAACATCTTATATTGTCACAAATATATACATTTTTCTCCACCCAAACTCACACACTGACAAGTATTTCTGTCAGAAAAAGTTCAACTCTGTCTAAAATAATTAATGCCAGTGAACTTTATAATCACCCTAACCATGACAGGAACAACAGAATCATACTTCATATTATTTACACCATTCAAATATGTCTCTCTTAATTATGTACATAGTTGTATATCTTTATGCGTCTCTTAACAGTCAATCAAAACTTCCTGCTCATGCAGATATATAAACAGACAAAAACATAGGATGTTGAGACCAGTATGACCAGTAACCAATGCACAGAAAACACACTCTGAAATTTTAATAACTAATTCCTAACTTCCTTTAGCAAGCTTTTCCTTCCGAGATTCTCCAATCAAAATTTACATCATAAAACATAATTCAGTAAGTTTACAAGTTCATGAGATATATACTTAATTAAAAACATGGACATCGACAAAGGCTGCAGTGTATTCCACCAGCATATATTCATTAACAAACCTAGAGTTGAAGAACTTAGTAAAACTGTTTCTATTCTATTTAAATACATCATAGGAAAGAAGTTGGATGCGATACTCTATGATAAACTACAATCATTTAGCTATACTTACTTTTACTTAGAAATATTATGTCTTCAAAAATGAAACTTATTTCCAGTACAACAGAATGTTCGACTACAAAAACAAATTGCATCATTCATTAGTAAATCAAAAACTGTTTTTCTTGTTCTTTATTCACCTGTTCCTAAGTGACACTAACCTAAATGTGATACTTTGTATGAAACAAGAACAATGAAAAGAAACGGCTTATAATTGTGCAAGGACTCCATAAGATTTGTGAATTCTAGAACACCCATAACACAGAGACTTGCAAAATCCTGAATTACTACCATAAGGACTCAAGGAAATAAAAGTACACTTAAAGGTTAGGAAAAAAAAGTATCAGTAGATGAATAATTTCTTAATGAGATGAAAGCCTATCTTTATGCTAATAACCCTGGCATGTCATCACTTTGAGAATAACAAGATCTCTCATACAAAATTATATTATTATATTTCTAATCTACTGATTCCTATAAAGCATATAACAGTAAATTGATACCACTAATGTCTCAAAGTGTAGTACCAATAGATACTTCTTAAACTTCTCACTAATCTGTGACTACCTTAGTATATCACTTGAGAGACCTACTGTGGGGTGGATTTTTTTTCCAAAATAATTCAGCTAGTCTTACATTCAAATAATGCTATGTGACTTTCAAAAGAGATTTTCGACAGGAAACTTTTATGGTAAACTTATTATCATCGACACCAACTACTGTCAATTCTTTAGAAACAAGGAAATGATTTAGCTGCTAAAGCACTATCAATTACATTGAGCATCCTTAACAGTTCTGCACAATAACAACCAAAATTTAAAATGTTGTCTCTCATATTTCAGCCTCTGACATAATTTGTAAGTCCCTGTATGACCCAAATAAGTCTATTTTATTCATTAAGAAGAGGAAGAAGATTGCAAGAGAAGAAGATAAAGAAAGACGTAATGAATATCTTTAGATAGCTTTGTTCATCCTCACATGATTGCATGATATTATCTATTAAGAAGATAAAAACTCCTTAATTCTGTACGAGCACATCACTGCCTGAACACAGCCTATGTAAAATTGACTTAACAACATATATCATTAAAAATGGCAATATGCAAAATAACCACTACACACTATCTGTTCTTGAGAAAATGAAATATTACTTCATTTCTATGGCATGACCCTCGTCTGTGTAAATAATAAGGAAAGAAGAGAGAATTTTCTGTACAAAGTCTTCATCTTATGAACTTTCAGCACTCTAAAACCCTCCATTCTTAATTCTTGTACAAACATTGCAACTAAATATAAACATTAGTTATATTCTTTAACAGACCATATTCTGACTGAAGCCTATTTTTCCCTCTTCTTTTGTTTCTTGTTCTCTCCATATTAGCTTTACACTTACTGAAGTAAAACTATTTCATTTCTCAGAAGAAAATCACCACTGGTTGTGTGTATTTTCATACTGCCATTCTAATGTATAATTTTATCTTAGTATTTATCAACAACACTAATCCCCTGACAATGAATTGTCATCAAACATTCGAAAAAGATATATCTACCATTCTGAAAACTTATATCTATCAAACATCTACCAATCCTAACACTCTGATTAAATACAGCTGATAATCTATCTAAATAACCTACATAGCTACTCAGCTACAAAGCAATGACTTTAGAATATACAAATAGAATCTGTTATCAATCTTCGTGGTTTGAAGGCCACACTATTCTTTTACGGTCTTTTCTTTGTTTTGTATTTTAATCAAATCTGTTGGCGCAGATGCTGTCGAGACCTGCGTTGTGCTTTTGGGGGCAATCCACTTCAACTTAGAACGCATGGTGACATCGGGATGGGTGAAGGGACAGCTGGCCTGGGTGCATGACATGCCATAGAAACACGCCTGCAGAGTAAACAAGGATGTTGGTACAATTAACAGAAATACAGAGGAAAGAAAGATTGCCACTCTAGTCATTACCTGAGAGAGTCAATTGTCTATTCTATCAATGCAGTTTAATTTGCATAACAAGAAACACTGAGCAGAGATACAATCAATATTTGAGGACAGAAAATTATCGTTAATCCCTATACATACAACTGAAACCACCGATTGCAAATCTTATATTTCCTTACCTTTGGATGAAGAAATGGACAGGACATGTTGGTGCATTTTGGGAAGTATTTACACTTGATCTTCGAAGGTCTACTTGGGGGTATTTTGTGTTTAATGCTGACGGCAGCTGTGAGTAAAAGAAAAGGTTTATTACTCATGACAATGTGATCCAAGTGAATTTCTTGTAATTAACCATTCTGCATAAAATGATCATCTTAAATGCTCAAAGAATTAAAACAAAAATCAATTAGCTACATAATATAAAACATCCTAGAGGAGCAAAGTAGGAAATTCACACACATAAAATAAGAAAGAAATTTGGGATGATCTAACAAAATTTTTCTTTAACAATTAGTAATAAAAATCCTGACAACTAAAAGTAATATTTTGCTGAAACTAATACAAAGAAAAATAATGGTTCCCTAATATGCAACTTGACATGTTCTTTGTTTACATACATGAATAAATAAATATATTTAACATGAAAGACTTTACATTCTCCTTTTGTCAATGTTGTATAGAAATATCATTATCAATAACATGCAATTTTCATCTATTTTAGGTTCACATACAGCTACATAGGTTCACATCAGGTACAGTCTGAACTTCATAAAGTATACCACGAAATATAAAATAATCAAGTTTTCTCACTTACATACGTGGCATTTTTTACTGAGGAAATAACCTACATACAAGGAAAAATCATACCTGTTGTGAGGGCTAAGCTTCTTGAGCTTGCATGGGTGTACGGGCAGCCCCTTCGTGTGCAAGCCGCATCGTATATGCAGTTAGGATGTATGTACAGGCACTTATCACCAAATTTACAAGATGGAAAGGATCTGGGGAATGATAATTACTTAATCAATATACTTCTTAAATCATAATTTCAGTAAAAAAAAAAAAAAAAAAAAAAAAGTACGAATGTATGCCAGGACTGAACCCTGAGTGTTTCTCTGATCTTTCTATATTACTTCTCCTCTATCATTCAACTCTTTTTTTTATCCTAGCCACATGTACCTCAATAATACATCCCATTATTTCCCAATTAAGCATCCAGGTGAAAATTTATGTCATTAACCAGCTTCAGATTTTTATCTCATGAGAATAACTGAGATGCCAGGAATAACTGCTACAGAAACCCTCAATCTTCTTCCCTCTCATGTTACTGAATTATTCACAAGTAGTAATACATCTAGTAAAAATCATAAAATAATGCATACCCCATTTGAACTTACAAAATATCTGCCAAAACAAAAATCATGATACAACTCACTGTCAAGCAAAAGAATTGATAAGAACCAGATACATTAATGTAAGATGCCTAGAATAACTAAATGGATAAAGATAAATATATAATTCATTTCATATTTACTTACATGCATGGAAGAGTGGGATGATGGTACTGACACGAATCTCCCGCCTTACAAGCTGGCCAGTACCTACAGCGCTCCTCAAATTTGCTGCCTCCACCTAGAGCGATAGAAATAAAGATTGAAGTTAAGACACTGTAACAAAAGCGCCGAATCAGTTATAATATTAGCAGCATTAAATACAATAATAAGAATGATAGTAATATGTGTTAATAACAACAGAATGTATTGACAGTTAGAGCATTGTGTTAATGATTGCAGTTGCATTTATATTCATACTAGTAATAATATCAAGTATAAGAGTATAAAAACCAAGTATTTTCACATTTAATTGAAACCTCTACAACTTAAAGAATTAGACAAAAGGCCATTATAACCTACCACCATCTTGCCCTGATGACACTGAAATAGCACTCTTGAGCCGAGGTTTGACACCAGCTAAAAGACCAACACCAGGTAATGAGCCTCCCCGAGTCATGTCACTCGAAGTTTCCTCTTCTTCCCACTCCTCTACTTCTTCAATGTACTCCTGAACATAAAACACAAAATTGTTTAAGATAAAGCACTATAAAAGCATTAAAACATTTTTTTCAGTTCATAGCATCTAAAAGAATTACTTTGCTAAGCAAGAGACACAAATCAACCTTACCTCGACTTCCTCAAGGCTGTCACTCCGGATGGGGCGAGCTCCAAGGCGGGACCGAATGTCAGGTGGATCATCCCTCATCTCAAAAACATCGGTATCCACTCCCTCAAGTGTCACTATGAACTTGGTGTTCTCTCTCCTAAGAAGCAGATGCAGAAATTAGTATATCCCAGTACAGTAAAAAGCAAAGACACGCACACATATAAAAATAAACTACATATTGACTGTTCCACACTAACACCAGTCCTGTTTTACACCTAAGAAGTGACACCTGTGCAGGAACTAGGTCCTTGGTCCTGTTATCTTTGCTTAATCAAATAAGGTAGAATAACCACCCAATGTCATATACAGAAGCCTATCCACAGCAGTATTGCTAAATACCAATATGAATAACTTCATTTGAAAATCTGATATACAAACAAATCTTCAATCTTTCTTGGGATATGGAGGAACTACACAAAATATGCAAAACATGGATGCAGTTTGATAACATCACATATACAACACCATACAAATTCCCTCTCAACAGAAACGTTCAGTTCCTAGTGCCTGTATTTGCATATATAACTACATAACAGCAACACTGTTGGCAAAAACTATGAAAAGATTTCTATTCTGTTCACATATCTACACTTTCTTAATAAGTATAATATAAATATAACACAATTAAATAACAATAGCTGATCATGCCTAAATGCAAGAAATACTACGGAACATTTCACAAATATCAATGCCTGGAAACTGTAAACTTTAGAAAAATCTATACAAAAGATGTCTTACCCAGCAACATGAGGCACTACTGGTTGTGGGGGCTCTGAGCCAGGGAGAGGTTGGTCCTCCTCAATTCCTTCATCAACTACCTCCTCTTCTACTTCAACTTCCTCAACCTCTTCCATACCATAAGGAACTTCTGGAAAAAAATAGGAATTTCTTGTGTTAGTTTTTTATCCTTATCCATGACTCACTAACATTCTTGGCGAGTTGTATACATGAACAACATTCCTTATAAACAACCTTAATGATATATACAATAAGCAGACATTTGCTAATATATTCATCATCCTTCACAGAAAATAAGAAATGAAATGAGGAAAAAATTGACCTACCAGGAACCATTTCATCACAGACTTCCTCCTGCTGAGCAACATCTTCCATTGCTTCTTCCTTCACCAGTGCATCTGAAGAGCTGGTGATTCCCGGCATCATCTCCTCTTTGTCTTCTTCGTCCCTCTGCTGCTCCTCACTCTCCTTTCTTGTTGCATTAGGGACTGTTATGGCAATCTTTCTGACCCTTAGCTCACCTTCAGTAGGGAGATCCTTTTGACGGGCCTGTTCTCGTTCACGGTACCCTCGGGTAAACAACTCGCCCTAAAAAGAAGAAAGAGATGGTAAGACTCTAGGAGTATTGAATAATCATCAAGAACGAAAAAAGGTAGACTATGAATAACTGCGAGTCAGTAACAAGGACTCAAGAGGTTAAATCAATCTCTAAATCCTGTGCAAACATGAACATTCAGAACTACAATCAACTTTAACAATAACAGTATGGATCTACCTTTTGTTTTTTTGGAGTAGGCTCTGCTTTTGTTGGTAAGTTCCTTGATGGTCTGTTTACGGATTTGTGTGCGTCAGCCATTGCTCGAAGGATAAGAGCTGTATTCGCTTGGATGGCACCTGGGCGTCTCGGCCTTGGAGTTACCTGTGAATGAGAGAATGATGTATGCAATTAGTTTTGCTTCCAAAAATATATGTACCTTTGAGAAATAAAAAAAAATGGTAGCCACTTGAATTGAAAAAGGAAGTTTTACAAGAGGTGGCACAGTTAAGTGAAGAGCAAAGAGAACTGGATTACAATTGCCAGGTTTAGGGTTCAAGCCCATTTTAAGTGTCATTTGGTTCAATCAATGTATAAGGGAACTAGCTACTCATCCTCATCATCCTGTGGCTCTGTATGCCTGTTCCTTTATTGTCATGTCCAGTACAATTATTGGATATAGAATTAACCTTTTTGACTAATATCATTCTTATATTGTGGTGTATTATCCCATTCAATAAGTCAGTTACACATTATACATAAAGAAATAGATAAAAGTATCTGCTAAATAAAAACTTTTAAAGATCATATGACAGTACCTCTACTTTGCTGGCCATGCCACTCAACTGTGGCTTCTTGGGGTCATATCCCTCATCATCTGAATCCACCTGAAACGTAAAAAATTAACTAAAATAAATTTCTCTAACTGTGATAAATATAAAAAGAAGATTCCTCCTATCATCATTACAAAAGTATCCTAATACAATGAGCTCCCCTTTACCCTGATAAATACAACTTATAAATATACCTGTAAGCACCAAAAAGTAACTTATAATAATTTTCATCCTGGACACTCACCTGACTATGTGGTCTTTTTAGGACTGCTCCTACAGCTGACACCACCCTTGTTGATGTCGCTCTGCTGGGAACTTCTCTGGAGGTCGATCGGCTCGAAACCTCTCTTGACTGCCCCCCTTCTCTATCTCTGCTTGAAGATTCATTTCTTGATTCTATGTGCTTTGACATGAGAGGTCTCACGCGGGCCTAGTAACGAAAAGAAAAACAAATTTCAGTAATTTTTTCCTGTAAAAATAACTTGTCTACTAATAATCTTAACCAAACAACAAAAAGTGCATCTACATTTACCAGAACAAAATGCCATAATAACCACTAGTGACTAAATTCTCTTACCTCTAACTTTTTACCAGATGAAGATGTGGATGAAGGCAACACACACACAGATCTTTGAGCTGAAGTTATGGCACTAGACACAGCACGAGCCATGCCACTACTAGCTGTGGTAGAGGAAGGCTCGGGACGAGGAGGGAAACTTGATTCCTCTCGCAAATTGATCACGCGACGACCACCTGACGTTGAACTTCCTAAGCGATCTAATACAGACACCTAAAATAAAGAATGATGTCAAATCAATACTCTGAAAATAAAGTTACTCTACTGCAGCTGAAAAACTATAATTTTGTGGTTTGTTCTTAATGAAAGGCCTTTTTCAAACTATTCACCTAAATACAAAAAATATTCATAAAGGCACATTTGTGATACTATCTGGTCTTTTCTTTATCCAAATCTTCAACTAATATGGAGAATGCAGCAAGTGCTTCGAAATGAAACACTGGCTGCGGATGGCATCATATGATGCACCGTGCAATTGACAGCCGATCGCTTCGAGCAGCGGGCGGCCGTGCGGCATGGGAGCTGAGTGGGCCAGGGAATATCAGCTGCCAAGCCGGCATTCCCCTTGCGGCCTTACAGGGCCCAGGCCCACCACCCCCAGGCCCGCGTGTGCAATGGGCTGTTTACCGCCAAATGAGTTGTTCGCCTATTGCGCGTGCTAAAACCAGGCCCGCCACTCTTTCTGAGCGCATTTACATATGTTTGCATGTTTGCATTTATTTGCAAGGGTTTTTGCAAATTTTTGCAGATTTTTGCATACTTAATTTTTCTCAGATATAAATAAACAAACACATTTGCGCGAAAGAGGGAAGGCAGCACCGCCACGCGCGCACACTCCAGTGCGGTCCCATGCGCCGCCCGAGTCGAAAATAAATAAAACTAGGGGACTACGTGCCATGTTGCATAATACCGCGACCAATGGGTTAAGTCCTAGCTGATCTTAATACCAAAATAAGGTATTTACCTTACTGTTCATGTTTATTTGACAGCAATGATTACTTCACAGAAGCCTCATTTGTACTATACTATCTTTAATCTATAATGGTTATAGCTATAACAAGATCACCAGGAAGGACTCTTACTAACATCAAAATGGTCATAAATGAAGTCTTCACAAAGAAAAGTTTACTTCTAATCAGATCCTATACTTCAATAATCTAAAATATTGCAATAAAATAAAGAAAATTAATTTTTTATTGGGATATTATCTCCCAGTTAGATAAATAAAGCAGGGTATTGACCTTTCAGGTTTTCTTCTAAGTCATTACTCCATCAAATTTATACTGAAACTTATTTCATAAATGCCAATATCCTTATAAGTTGGCAAATATTATAGAACTATAGTTAAATCTATATCCCACAAAATAAATGAAACTAAAGTACTCTCTTTAATCTAAAAATGATAATAATAATAATAGTAATATCAAATATAATAACATGAACTTAAAAACTCCCAGTGACAAAAGTACCTTCTCCTTAGGCTGTTCTGTCTTTGGTGCAACGGATGTTCCCAGTCTCTCCTTAGCAGACAGTCGGGCTGGGGGGTTGGAAGGCTCGGCCTTGGATTTTGTCTTTGTCTTAAGTTCTACTTTGGATTCAACCTTGGCCTCTGCTTTCACTTCTGCTCTTACTTCTGGTTTTGCGGCTGCATTCTTTTGTTTCTGGTCAATTCTGGTCTTTCTTGGTGCTGGCTCCTCTTCCAGTTCGAGACCTAACTCATCTACAGAAAAAAAAAATTACTTATTAAAAGGAGGTGAAGAAAGAAAATTGTTAAAATAATACACAATACTTCCTTTCTGCCAATCTTACGGATTATGAAATCACCCTCTGCTGAATGGTACAACCAATTTGGAAGTATTTACCAATATCTGCTCTAAGCACAAGCATGTCCTCCTCAATTTCTTCCTCCTCCTCCTCCTTCATCGTCTCCCCTCCGCCCGCAGCTTCGGCACGGAAAATGTCTGCCGATGATACTTTTCCCCTCAGCTGCGGCTTGATCTTCTTCAGAGTTTTGCCCCCAATGGTACCCACTGTGGAGGTTACTGTGGCTTGGCTTTTCTCCAAGGCTGGTTCGTCCTGAGGAGCCGTTATTCTGACTCTTTCCTTGTTCTCCTTTTCCTTGCTGACCTCTTTGGCCCTGGTGGCCTTCACGGGCTCAACGACAGACTTCTTCTCCTTAACTAATTTATCCTGAGATTCTGGAGACTCTGATTTCTTTAGTTTCTTCTCCTTCTTATCATCCTTCTTCTCACTAGACTTTCTTTTCCTCTCTCCCTTTTCCTTCTCCTTTAGTTTCCTCTTCTCCTCATCTTTTGTTCTCTTACCTTCTTCTGCTTTGTCACGTTTCTTCTCTTCATCTCTTTCTCTTTTCTTCTCTTCTTCTCTTTCTTTCCTCTTCTCTTCTTCATCTTTCTTCTTTGTGTCATCTGTTTGTGGTGTTGTGACTAGAAAGTAAAAAAAATATAATATAACATCCAAACATATATAACTTTTTAACTTATCTAACTCACATTACTATATTCTTATTCTTTTGGAACAGGGTAATTAGCGGAAAAAATAGACCTTCATAATAACGATATACAATAATGTCTTTCACACTGAAAATATGCATAATTAAACCTCAATATATACAATATACGCTAAATTCCCACGCAAAAAATATACACTTAAAATATTATGATAACCCTCTGAATTTCCATTTGCATGCCAAACATACACAACATAAATAAAAGTTGGAAATTCAAGAGACAAATCATAAGAAAAGATTAAAGAAATACAAGAGTAAGGGTTTCCCCATTTGTAAATTTTCAATGAAGGTTTATTGACTGACCTTGCAAAAGAGCAGCCGCATTGAGCTTTTGAAGTACATGGTGGAGCCAGGATGTGAAGCGCTCAGTATTGTGGCCCAGGAAGAGACTCAGATCATCGTCCATCTGGTCCTTCGTCTTCTTGTTCGCCACCAGCACCATGATGTAGTCTGGTAGTTCCTCATCTAAAGCAAAGCAGATTTTGTATATCAACATAAGCAATATTTTGGAAAAGTTTACAATATTGTCTTCACTTTCTTTCCTAAGTACAAGCAGTTAAATCTTTTTATTAGTCAGCTTTATCCAAAACATTTATACTGCAACAAATTTACTTACCGACATAGGTACCAAGCTCCACTAGTTTTGCCTTGATTGCAGACTGGAAATAAATAAAAACAACATAATGAATTTCTCAAATTTAATAGAAAAGTTGCCCTAAAAGATATATAGCATCAAATCAATATCCTATTCTACTCTGATAACAACCGAGATAGTTAAGACCACAGTTTCCTTTCTTTTCTTCTTTTTTTTTTTACACAGCAAAGATAAAATAGGCCAACCAAAATCCTATAAGCTTAGGTATTGTTCTTTTCTGGTTAGTATTTTCCACTCTCCATCTAACCCCTTTGCTTCAGGTGACCTTTATGTATGTCTATAGAGTCACCCTGGGTAATGCAAGTGCTTTATCATATTTATCACTTACTGCACAGATGGCTGAGGAAGCTAAACAAGACCTCAGACAAACGGTATTGTGTTCAAGGACATAGAGTCCCAAGTATGCAAGCAGGCAACTCCACAGGTGGGGTCTTGACAGTTGGTAAAATATAATTATAGGCCGACCCTAAAACAACTTCCTTCGAGAGAGGAACCATCCAGTTTTGTGGTATCAGTGACTTGCCGTCTTCAGCTGATTCTACATCAATATCCAAGTGTCAACAAAACTGCCCTATTTTAAAATATCCTATCCCTGTTTAAATAGTTATTCCTCAA
Source organism: Penaeus vannamei (assembly GCF_003789085.1). Lineage (NCBI taxonomy): Eukaryota > Metazoa > Arthropoda > Malacostraca > Decapoda > Penaeidae > Penaeus > Penaeus vannamei. Next base: position 179,838 of record NW_020868486.1, on the reverse strand, counting down.
ATGTAATTTACAAAAACATGAACTGTAATTTCATACTATCTTCATGCCAAACTTCTAATCTTTTAAATAGCATCAGGGTAAATTTTTCAAGAAACTCACAGAAAATATTTTCATTACGACAAAAATCATCTACACTTAAAATCCCCTTTCTATCTTTACATTTTAAGTACTGGGTATATTCATACACCATTTTCCCATAAATCCACTCAACAAACTTTACTACCTTAATCTTCACTATAAAATACAAGTAGATGCTGTGTACTAATAATATATAAATCATGCCTATATATCATACCTGAATATTTTTTTCTTAAATCAAAGCCCAGAATAAAAGTATAGATTTATCTTATTGAGGTACTCTGAAGGCCTGTCAAAGAAATCATGTGAAAACAATCATAGCAAACAATTCCTATAGTTCTCTCTCGATCTATCTATCTAACCATCAATCTCTCTAACCATCCATCTCTCTAACCATCCATCTCTCTAACCATCCATCTCTCTAACCATCCATCTCTCATCTCTCTAAATCTCTTCCATCTCTCTAACCATCCATCTCTCTAACCATCTCCATCATCTCTCTAACCATCCATCTCTCATCATCTCTCTAAACCATCTCTTCCATCTTCTAACCATCCATCTCTCTAACCATCCATCTCTCTAACCATCCATCTCTAATCTCCTCTCTCTTCTCTCTCTCTCTCTCTCTCTCTCTCTCTCTCTCTCTCTCTCTCTCTCTCTCTCTCTCTCTCTCTTTCTCTCTATTTCCATCTGTCTGTCTGTCTGTCTGTCTGTCTGTCTGTCTTCTGTCTGTCTGTCTGTCTGTCTGTCTGTCTGTCTGTCTGTCTGTCTGTCTGTCTGTCTGTCTGTCTGTCAACCAATATACTTTTAAATCTATCTTTCTACTCACCTACCTACATACCTATCTACCAACTTATCTATCTTTTTATACAATCTAATCTAATCTATTTATTCATCTATTCATCTATTTCTCTATCTATCTATCTATCTATTTCTCTATCTATCTATCTTCTTTCTCTATCTATCTATTTCTATCTATCTATCTATCTATCTATCTATCTATCTATCTATCTATCTATCTATCTATCTATCTATCTATCTATCTATCTATCTATCTATCTATCTATCTATCTATCTATCTATCTATTATCTATCTATCTATCTATCTATCTATCTATCTATCTATCTACCTACTATCTATCTATCTATCCTACTACCTACCCTACCTACCTACCTACCTACCTACCTACCTACCTACCTACCTATTTCAAACTTCCATGTCCTCATGATTAACTTATAATTTTGCCATTATCAGAAAAGTAAATTATCATCATATGGTGCAATCTCCAACAGTAATATGAGATTTACTACATATAATCTGATTGTCTATTGAAAAATAAAAAATAGACATAAGAAGTTATTTTCCTTTCCACATATATAGTCAACGCAAATTATATTTTTCTAGTCATACTCCAAAATAGTTATAAAAATCAAAATAGATCTCATGACATTCAAATAAATAAATAAAAAAAATCATTGCATTTTCATATCCTAATCTGTGGACTAAAAGAAAAATCTCAAGGATAAATCTTCAAGAGATACCAGAAGAGTCTTATCTGAATCAGACTCTTTATAATAACCACATTATTTTCTTCCAATATCCAAACCCACTTGAAACTTGCAAATTCTTTACGTATAGAAGACAATCTTCATTCCAACCAGATGATAGCACAGCGCCTAGCAATCCCAAAAGCTCTCATCTTGTACTCACTTGCTATAAGTAACTTATACCAATCTGGGGAAATAACTACAACAATTATTTCTTCAAAATTCACTCAACCACCAGGTTTTGCTGTCATTGGTTTTATCGAAACCCTTAGTGTTATAGTAATTTACATAAAAAAATTTCCATTAAACACTCCCTGTTAACCTACTTCTGCAAAGGCCTATATATTGAAAGGTCTTCGTAAACCCAATCTTTACCACATATAATCAAGTTTCTTACAGATATACCTTCCTCCTGAATATAAAACCTCAAAAGTCTCTCCTATTCTAAGATTCTCACATTCAAGCTTTTTAAACAATGATCTCCCAGCCTCTGTGAAAAGATCCAACATTCATTTCCCCCAAAAAATATTTGTACCTGAACTGCACATCATCGAGAGAGAAAGCTATCGGGAACAACATATTTAGCAACAGGAATTCCTCGATATTATGCAACATACACCAAATGCCACATATATTTTCATTCAATATACATGGTAAGAACAACATGTACAGGCCCTACACTCACACACAATGCAGCATTTCAATACATGGAAACAATATGACCTGCCTAAAAATACGCGACTCTCCCCCACTGGTAAATTCAGATCGATTTTCTTCCTCGTATTCAACCGCGAATCTCCTTCTCTGACATTATCAAGGATAAGAACAAACGCAGGAGTCACTCACCCTTATCTTAAGGCTGACCTCTGACCCTACGCCTTCCATGGCAGAGGAAAAATGTGAAAAAGCCGTTCCCAAAATCCAGAGTTTACATCAACGTAAACAATTTTCACCTCAGTCTCGGGCTCTGTGATAATGGTCGCTTAAACATAAAGACGGATACGGGATTATCGCTGAGCCCGCTTTCCCTTAAAAATATTCCGAACATCATTTTTTTTTT
>NW_020868486.1:157152-172152 GCF_003789085.1 Penaeus vannamei | reverse complement strand
TAATCTAATCAAACGTGGTTGAACGTTCCCATTTTATATGTGGGGAGAAGTGCAATGTCACCACACATGCTAAAGACACAACTGTACGAATAGCAATCCTCAGTTGGGGAAACAGCTGCCTTACCAGTAATCAGTTCTGTCATCTTAGGCCAACACACTTTCACTGTATATTTTTTGGTAATATAAAGTTTGATAATCTCTAGAGCAATTTATCAAAGAAGGAAGCAGTCTAAGCTCTGTCTTGCCAGATTTTATATGATGGATGTTAATTAGTCTTGGTGAAAATACTGAAAGTACATTTGCCATTGAGATTAATTAACCGACACTATCATAGGTTCTGTCACTTGATAGTATTGATGGTTAGGATAAATGTAAGAAAGGACAGTGAGATATTATGCACGAGGATTTAGACATAGGGTTGACAGGTTTATTATCTATGAACATATGGAGAATAACATCAAAATTACACTTCCACTTTCCTTAGATATCTTTTAATGAGGTAATAGTGGAATACAGTCTACCCCACAGATGAATTAATGATGATTTCTTCACATCTTAATAACCTTTTTCCAAATTGAACTGCAATTATGATTTACAATTACACTCATATTGTGGCTTTTAATATTCCAGGGAACTTCATACATGTGCGGAGAATGTTTCCTCCTTTTCCCAACCACAGAGGACTTTAATGCTCACGAGTGTCAGATTACGGAGGTTGAGGGAGTGGAAAATGTGTGCCATGAGAATGACGGAGAAGGGGCTGCAACCGGTGATCTTCCGCAACCCAACTCCTGTGTTGATACAGGTCTGTCTGAGTGAATGAATTCAGATAATTATTGTTTTATTTTCTTTATTTATGTATTTATTTATTTATTTATTTATTTATTTTATCGAGCTTGTTGATATGTTAAGTTTTGTTGATACAAAGCAAATGCTTCTTTCTTATGGCATTATCATAGAATGAAATTGTTCAGAGTAAAAGTTTTAGATAAAAGTTTTTTTTTTTCCAACCATTTTGCAAAGTGAAAATTAACCATTTTGACTTGTCTCCTACAATGCAGCCGTGGTATGGGAGACAGGGGAGACCGAGGCAGCCATGGAAGAAGCAGTTGCCAGTATCTTGGGAGAAAGGATGAAGAAGATGGCGCCACTCAGGAACTCAAGCCCAGAAAGTGAATTCGAGCAGACATTGGTAGTGTCCGGGGATCATCCAGGTGGACACTCCATCGAACACACAAGCCTTATAGACCCACAGATGGAGCCCGTTGTGGAGCATACAGTGGAGCACACAGACCAGGTGGATCCAGGAATGATGGTGGAAGGTGTAGAAATTCCCTCAGCCAATGTATACATGTATGATAATCCGGTGTACCTGAACCGTCTAATGAAAGACAACACTTTTGGGAGAAGAGTGAGGCATGATGCTCCATATAGCCACCGCTTAGGTGAGTTGGTATTTATATTAGTCTTGAATATCATTCCTGTGTAGTAATATGATAAAAAACAAATTACAGTACCTATTCTTCATTGGATCAATTCCACTGTGACATGTAGAACCCAACATGACCAACTTCACGGCAATTCAGACTCTTGGTCCACATGTCTTCATGATACACATTAATTAATTACACTTACCTCTTCTACTATTTTTAATGTACTTAAGAAATTTGGATGTAAGTATGTTTTATTGAACACATTTTTATAGTATACAAATTTTTTTCTCCTGTGGCATGCTTTCACAAGGCCATAGGAATGATTATTTATTTTCATATGCTTTTTCCCATGTTCAGGCCCTTGGGACAATAAATCAAGTCGTCTCCTGATACAGTTGTTGAAAGAAAACCCAAAGGCCTATTTCATCCTTGACAAGGAATGCAAAAGAACAGAAGCTTGGGAAATGATTCGCGTAAAACTTGCCGATGCAGGATATCAGTTTACAGTATTGCAGGTAAGTGTACTGTAAGTCACCAAAGAAGACTTAACATAAAAAGAAAGAGAAATAAAATATACAGAGGAGTAGGCACTTTTATTATCAAACAGTTATGTTTTAGCTTGGATGTTTTTTCTCTTTTGGCTCATTGATAATAAGATAAACTCATCTGCAATAAATTAATGATTTCTGATAATATTTGAGTATCTCATGGCTAAACTTGTTATTGATTTTATCCTTACTTCAAAGGCTTTGTATTGATCCTACAGATTCGTATGAGATGGCGAGAATTATGCAAGAAATACCGCAATACAGTGAACCATAACGATATGCATAATATGAGAAGAACGTGTCAGTATTTTGATGAACTTAATGATCTCTTTGGTAAGTTTAACTTTCATTGTTTAAAAGATGTTTAAAAGATGTTTCTAATAGAACCTCTCACTAAAACGAATAGTTATTTGTACTGTTTTACTGCATGATGATTTATATATCTTCATAGAGCAGACATCTATGAAATAACTTCGATTAGACTTAATATCATAAAATTTGTTTTTTAGGAATATGGGATCGACCAGCTACACTGTTGCTGATTAGACAACTAGAAGCAAATGGTAGTAAGCGCCTTGGACAGAATGGTGGAACGCGAATGAGACACAAGGTATGGGAGCACATTCGTCAGGTACTAGCGGCTCATGGTTACAGGTTAGTACTTTTGGGCTTCTGAGTTGTGTTTTTAAGCCTTATGTTGTTGGTGTCTGAACCCTAGTTTATGTATTTAGGGAGTGCTTCAGGCACATCCATGGTAGCAATTAAAACAAAGACTAGAATATCACACTTTATACATTTCATCAAGATATGCACTTTACTTACACTTAGGATTTCTGTGCAGGTGTCAAATTTTTAGATATTTTCAGACAACTCAAGATATCATGGGACTTTATGTGGATTTGATTTATTAGTATTTCTTTTTTTTCACAAATGTTTTCAATTTTGATAGTCAAGAATGGAAGGCCTTTGGAAAACCAAAGAAAATTTGATCATGGATCTGCACGTCTTCCAGTCATATTTTAGTTTAAAGGTTGGAAGCTTGAGGATGCTATTATTATATACTTATGTTTTTTATTTATTTCTAGAAGTATTTTGAGATGAATAGAATATTTCATACTGAGAAATGTAGTTTGGTCACTTATTTTCAATTGTCACCATTTTGCAGTTACACAGCTGACCAGGTTCAGGGTCGATGGAGCACCCTTGTCACACTCTACCAGCGGATGGTTGAGCATAACTCAAAGCCACATAATGAACCCATCAATATAGCCTTTAAAGACCACATTGAAAGGGTGTTCAAGTATGTCCCAGAACGCAATTCCAAATGGCTCAAGATAATGGAAAAGCGGGGGAAGACCCCAAAGACATTAAAAAGTAAGTAAATGAGTGATGAATGCTGTACAGATTTAGTTTTTAATTGTCGGTCTTTCATGACTTTATTTTTTAGAAGTGAATTGGTTCAACAGGAATGTTGATTTTCATATCAAAGAAGGCACACACAAAACAACATGAAGCACCAGAAGAAACATAATAAAACAGTCACACATTTATGTAGTATATGTTTATCTGTGTGTTTATCTTTGTGTCTGTATTCATATTTATTGTCGGGTATTGATAACTTTATTGTTGAAATTGTCTGCTAAGGTTGATTTTTTCTGTTAAAATAGAATTGGGTAAGGTTTAAGTTTTTCTGTTGAATGTATGTGAACTATATGATATTTATAATTTAAATCATAGGCTATTGATATCCTAAACCCATGATTATGACCACAATTTGGCTTGAAAAAATTGAAATAAGAAAATAATAAGTTATAAACATAAAGCAATTATTAAGAAATATGACCATTGATGTATTCCTTGCAGAAAAGTGGACTCTTCCAATTGAGAGACTATTATTGAAGTGCTACCATGAGAGAGTGTACCGCTTCAATAATGAACATGTCAACAACACCGCATTATGGCAGGAAATTGTACAGGTAGGTGTATGATGCACAAGAAATTTTCAAGAAAAAAGAAGGGCAGAAGAGATTTGTTTTCCCTGTTGAAAATAAGGACCTGACTATTACTATTACTGTGATTATATCACAATTAATTATTATTTGATAGTAACTAAAGATTTTGATAATAGTAGTAGTAATGATGATAGTGTTAATAATAGTGATAATAATAATAATGATGATAATGTAATGGCTTGTAGTTCAGGCGCACACACAAGCGCTGAAGTACAGTGTTTGTGTGTGCGCCTCTCCTTTGCAATGTTTTGTCTCTTCTCCTGTTTAAGTTTTTTCTTTTCTTTTCCTTTTTTTTCTTTCTTTTTCTTTTTCTTTCTTTCTTTTTTACTCTTTAGCCATTTAACAGGGTCCATTTTTATCATTTGGTATTTGTTGCATCAAGATGGTAATAGACTGTTTTCTATGCACATACTCCATATCATCTAGAATAGAATAGCCAGAATATAATTTTGTATGGTATCAATAATAGTAAGTAACGGGCAGGAATAGGATTCTGAACATGGAAATGGTATCTTACCTGGAGCCAGCGCTATTGCAGCCATAACTCACAGATGATACATTCCACCCTCATTTCTCAATGGAAATAATGCAAGAGCCCCTTCCTAAATGCCCACTGAGTCTAATCACGCTCCATGACCTTCGTGCACACATGATCAGTCATTCTCCTCACCCTAGCCTACAGCCAAAATTCTCATGTGGGATGTTCAGATCACCTGGCCCAATGCCAGTTTTTCATTAAGTGATGATCACGTTGCCCAGATACAAGGGGTTATTGTTATTGTTATTATTGTTATTATTATTGTTATTATTGTTATATTATTTATTATTATTATTATTGTCATTGTTATTATTATTTTATTTTTATTATTATTATTATTATTATTGTTATTATTATTATTACTATTATTACTATTATTACTATTACTATTACTATTACTACTACTACTTCTGTAGGAAGATTATATAGATGAGCCTTTATGATTATTGTTATTATTGCTATTACCATTATTATTAATAGCATCATTATTTTGATTCCAAATAAACAGATTATATATAAAGGAATGTGTTTCAGCAACTAGAAGATGAGGCAGGATATAGTACCACAGTTGAAAAAGTGCGAACACGTTTCTACGAGCTGACCAAACAGTTTTCAGCTATGGAGCAGCATAATGCACAGCCAGGAACAATTCGCAGAGAATGTAGACACCACGAAAGTTTGTCAGAGGTGAGATGTGGTTAGAAACAAACTTCTTCAAAAGTATAATAGTAATCCCGATGTAAAAAAAGACCCACACTTTTATTAGTAGTAGTTAGTGTTGTGTGCTATGATCACTTATCTTAAAAGAAGGCAAAAAGTGAGGAGACATAAGTCCTGGTATTTTGAAGCAATTAATAAGAATAGGATAAAATAAAAAAAAACATTGTAACTTTTAACCCAGGTTATATTATCCTTCACATTGCATCAAAATTCAGCTCAGGTGGGTAGCCATTTGTCATATTCAAGACTCACTCAAGACAGCATGCCTAAACATTTTGTACTGTAATTATTTCAGGTAAATAATTGAATGCCCCTAAGCTGGTTAAAATGCAGAAAGTCTTAAATTCCAAGGTGTATGTGTATAAACATGATGTCATATGCTACATACCCATAACCAGTGAGCTTTTTTTCATGTCATTTATGTCCAGTTAAAATCCGGTCTTACAGCTTTGATATAGAGATGTCCGATACCGTGATCATAGTACTATTTAGTGGCCAAAATTCCTGCAAAAACACCCAGCCACCACCTCGCAAAGTCCACACAGTAGAAAGGGTGTAAAGTGGTCTTTGATAGCAATGGCATGACATATACATTCTTAGGTAGACATGCTTTTCTTAGCATGGCATAACATACATGTTATCTGGAGGTAGTGAGTGAAGATCTTGATAACCCAAGCAGATTTTGGTAAGGTAGCTGGCCTCATCCTTGCTTAAGATAATTCAGTTAGGCTATGTCACCTAATTTAAATGAATTTCCATCCTGGGTTTGACCCCGCTTGAACCTTACTAAAATTAATAAAACCATTATATTGTGAAAATTCTAAGATCTTGGTAATCACATTTGCATATTTTCCTTTTACCTGCACTATTTCTGCTTCATTAATAATGTTATCACAATTTCAGATCTACAACATCTACAATTACTGGCCACATGATCGCTCAACTATAAAGCTTGAAAAATCCAACGTTATTAGGATGAGGCAAGGTAAAAAAGAGCAAGTCAATTTTTTTCTCTATACCTAGTAGCTATTGTAAAAATGAAATTTAATATGTGATTTTATTGAGTACTGATGTGGTCTTTTATACACTTCCTCTATTTCTCCTGTTTGTAGTTAATGCTCAGCTCATGTGGAGTGAGGATGAGTCTCGGGCTTTACTGCAGCTTTACCCACAAGTGTTGGTTGCACACCTTAGTAGTGGGGACCATCAACCAACAGAGGAACTGTGGCTTCAGTTGGCAAAAGCATACCTTACTACACAGAATGATCGCAAGCAGTGCTACGAGGTCAGTGGGTCATTCTCTTTTTTTTTTTTTTTTTTTTTTTTTTTTTTTTTTTTTTTTTTTTCCAGTACATCAATGTTATAAGGGTGTGGATTATATTTAAAAACCTTTAATTTATATATTTTTTATTTTATTTTATTTCCTTTTTTCACCTTCTTACAGATTGAAGAACACATTTCACTTCTGAGGCGAGGATACAGGAGTCAAAATCCATTTCCCTTTGTGTCAGAGATGCAGCTCTTGGAGGAAACGGAAATGACCCTCGGTTTTACTCCTGAACCTTTATCAACCGACAGTGATCAGTTGGTGCCATACTGGAGCCACACAGCAGCACACCTCCTTCTAGACTTGGTCATGCACCATCGTCAGGAAGCTGTTAAGAACACCAATCTGTTTGAGATGATCAGTCATGACATGGCCAGACATGGCTTCAGGTAAAGGCATTATGTGTGAGGAGTATTACTTAATTTTGGAATTAATTTATTTATTAATTTTTGTTTTTGTGTTTAAGTAGTCTGCTCTCATGAATATGTTGATGTTTTTGTTTACCAGTTGTTTATAGTTTGATGCACCAGTTTGTTTAAAGTTGGCTAGTAAGTGCAGAGGTAGCTTTTAAATTGAATTCAAGAAATATGTACCTTGAATGTTGATATTAAATAGCTTGTATAGTTGAAGATTCCAGTATGATATTTTTTACTTCACTAATGATTGTAAATATCTGTTAGTCTTTTTTATTACTTAGTGTTACTAATAATGATAATGACTTTTACAAAGAAAGGAATTTATGTTTGAATTTTCATTATCTTATTAGGTATACTGGGGAAGAATGTCGCATGTACTATTCACTACTTCGCCAGCTGTACACTAATAGGATGCGTACCATTAAGCGTAACAAGGAACTTCTCAAACCATTCCCATATATGGAAAAGATGGCTGAATTAGACACAATTGTTTCTCAGCCAAAATTTTCAGGTAAAACTTAACCAGTTACTCCTTCTCTTTTTTTTTCTCTTAACTCAATCTTAATCTGTTGACAAATATATATACAGTATTTGATCTCTGTTTCATAATGCTTGCTTTTTTTTTTTTGCATATTTTCTAGTTCAAGTAGGGCATAGTAATATAGGCAAGGGGGCAACAGGAATCTCTAAGACAGTTACTACAACAAAATTCTTTGACTGGCAATAGTAAGGCAGGCAAAGGATGAAGATATATGGGTTCAGGAATAGGGGAAAATTTGAGTGTTATGAGAAAAGATTCATAAAATGAGCCAGAGTAGGAGAAACTGTATTCATGTTGACAAATGTAGAAAAGGTGTCAATGAAGATTAATATCGTCACATTACAAGAGATGTATTTGACTGGTTTCGAATCTATCTTTGTCAGAAATACGTATTTCAGACAAAGATATATTCAAAACCAGCCAAATATATGTCTTGTATTGTGAAGATATTTATTCTCATTCATACCTTTTCTCCATTAAGAGTAGGAGTTTAGCCCAAACTTCTTAAGGAATTCTAAAACCCTCTGTTCTTATTACTTTGCTTCTAATGAGTTACATCCTTTATTTTTTTCAAGCAACTTTCTGTTCTCATTAGAAAACAGGAGACTAATGATTGTGTTCCAACCTTACAAACAGAAACCATGAAGAACAAGGAGATTATTATAGCAATGGCTTGCTCCAAGTTAGAAGCTATTGAAGGCGGTGATGAGGACTCTCAGAGGGAGTTCCTGGTCAATATGCTGACCAGTCTAAAGATGCAGATCAAAAGAAGTGGCCTTGTTCATCCTCCTCCACCAATTAAGCATGTGAGTATGGATGATATATGTTTATCATTTCATCACTGTCGTTACATGAAAAATATGCAGTGGAAAGTGGGGGGAAATCTGAAAATAGATCAGTAATTTGGAATACGGGAAGGTGGAAATAGCATTTAGTTCACTACGCAGTTTCAGTTGCCTATGTTAGTATGATTGTACAGAAATTCTTCATAGATTTTATTTATTTGTTAATTATCTTTTTTTTTTTTTTTTTTTACTTCCTTTTTTTTCTTCCTTTTCTCTTTTTTTCATGGGATAAAGTCCTGTGCATTTGTCAATTTGGAACTAATATTTGCTTATGCCAGTGTCAGTGTATGGCTGTTTGAGATGTTTAGCTTTACCGAATTTTGTATCTTTTTCCAGTTGGCTAGTATTTTAATTGATGCAGTAAAAGATCACGAAGAGGGCGATGCAGATATTGGCAAGTTAAGGATTGTACTCGGGCCTCATTTGAGTCTGCTGGAGTCGATATCGGGTAAGTTTCCTTTGTCAGTGTTAGTTGAATGGTTTTTCATCTATGGATCTTTTGTTATATAAACCATTTGACATATGATAGTTGGATAGAGATCAGAGTAACTTTTGATTACAGAGTACAAGTACATTTTGTTGCATAAGTATTAAGTCATTTGTGCCAATTTCAGTTTAAGAAACATTCTCTTGAGCGAAAGTTTCATTCCAGATAAAGGAACGGCAATGTATTACCAGCCTGTACAAATTAGGAAAAAGGGAGAAAAACTGGTGCTGAAAAAAGCTATGCAACAAAGTAAGTTTTTAAAATGGAAGGCCTTTAATAATAATGTAGCTTTTTCTTTAGTGAAAAAATAGGATCATGCAAAAATCTTAACACTCCAGATAACCCATTAAAGAATTGGAATCCTATAGATTTATGTCATTCTTATAAAAATGGTCAAGGAATTCCATTTTTTATTGTTTCATTCAAAGAACAATTCTGAATTGCCAGCTAAAAATTAATGGTCGTGAAATGTGTATGCCTTACAGAATTTTCTTCTTTTTTTTTGTATGTCAATTCCAGTTCTGTATTTGCTTATGATATAGTGGTTAAAGGACTTCTTGTTTGCTGCTTTATTTGTTGTCAAGTCAAATTAGATACACAGTATGTAAAGCAGATTCAGGTTAATTAGTTTGTAACATGTGGATCTAATTTATTTTCCCCTGTAATTGTGGTGATTTTAGCTATGTCAAAGTTCATAGTATTTTGAAGTGTTCATATATTTAACTATATTTTTCTACTTTTGTAATATATTTTTTATTTCACTCAAGAATATGGAAGTGTGCGATGGACAGAGGGTAACATCCGCGTCATGTTGGACACCCTGAAAGAATGGAGGCTTTTGTGCCATGATGATGGGGAGTTGGAGCTGATGCTGGGCAGTGGGCAGCCAGTATGGAAAGAGGTCGCTTCTAGATTAAGTAACCGCTACAAAGTTTGCCCCAACAAGTGCCAAGAAAGATTTTCTCTGGTAGTGTTTTTTTTCTTATTCTGTAATGTGTTAAATTGCTCTTTTGTGATATTCTGACTTAAGGAAAACAAAGCTGTTGTATTATATGATAGCACCAAAATTCAGATTTAAGTATTGATACAGTGGTGATACATTTATTCATTGGTTAATGTTTTTATATCCAACATGTTCCTACGCATAATCTTCTCCAGCCTTTAATTGTACCTTGTACCATTTCTGTGTAACTTGTCCATTTCTTTTTTCCGCAAGTTCTGTAGTGAACAGAATGCCTTTCTTCTTGACTCACATTTGTTTATATTGTATGGAAGTAAATTGCAACTTGGGCCACTAGAGGCATTTCATCCAGTCATATATTCTAATGATCACGAACTCTCTTGGACACACACATGCACCCTAAACACACACATACATACATTTGCAATGAAAGAATTTTTAAACTATTACAGATGTGTAGAGAGTACAAAAGTGTTGTTTTATTCAACACCCGGATGATTAGTGGAGATGTTCCTAAGTCTGTGATGTGTGAGGAGGTTCTGAAGACGATTCTTAAGCCTTTTGTGTGCCATGATGCTGAACCTGATGTTAGAGGTAAGAAAGAGTCTTGAGTATACACAGCATTGATTGTTTTTTAACAAAATTATAGTTATGAACAGAAACTTATTGAAATGAATATTCTGTACTGTATTAAAGGAGTGCAGTTTCAGTATTCTATAATCACATTTTGTAATTGATTTATCACCCTTCAGATCAGTGGTGGGAAAATGAAGAGGGCGGAGACTGGAGTCGTGAGGAGACATTGGAGTTGATTTTCACAGTTAGGGAATTCTGGCCAGGCTGGCCAAAGATACCTATGGATTGGGAATTGGTAAGTACTGGTGAAGATAGTATTTAATAGAAAGATTTTAATGTTAAAAAGTAAAAAGATAAATTGATAAATAATTTCACTGTTAAATCTTATCCATAGAATTATTCCTTCTTGTCCAATTAAAGACAGTTTTGTCATAGAGTTTTTTTTTTTATTCACACTGGGCTTATTTCATCAAAAGGTGAGTCAAGTGATGGAGGCGGGAGGCTATCCCCGAGAAGCAGAAGCATGCCAGAATCGCTTCCAGCATCTATACAGCAGTTATCAAGCAGCTTCACAATTCAATCAGACCTGTGGAATGCGTGCCCGGCGCAGACCACCATTCTATTTCAAATTAAAATCTCTTTTTGGATACAAAGAAACTTGTGAATCATCAAGTCTTGGTGAGGACATTTCTAGCACTAGGATAAATGCTATACGGTTTGTCCTCATATTGATTTTATATATATCTCGTTTATTGTTTTTATTATTATAGTTGGTAGAGTAACTGAATAATTATTTTTTCCTCTTTGTTGCCTTACTTTTGAGCAGTTGAGCCAAGCAGAGGACATGAAGAAGATATTGAAGCCGAAGAAGTGATGGCAGTCCTGGTCACCGGCCTGAGGGAGCTGAAGGGCCACTCCTGCCACAGTGCCCCACGCTGGCCCCTTCTGCTGTCTCTTGCTCAGTACCTTGATGATCACTACCAGTATTCTTCTCCAACCTTCACCCCATACCAGTGTGTATTGTGCAATTTCCATTGGCAGTTTTTAAAGTTTAGGGGATGTCATGGATGGGATTCTCCCTTTCTGTCTTTTCAAGATTCAGTGAAAGTTATGATAAGGTTGGCAATTTTCTGACATTTTACTGTCATTCCCTAATATTCAAGTAACCCAAATATAATCCCTTTGCAGAGTTTGGCATCTGTTAGTGCAGTTACATCATACTCACAGGCAGGCCTTGTTACAAGGTGCAGAAGATTCTTTGGGAGACCTTGAAGGCCTGTGGGAAGATCACCCAAATCCCCTTGTAGCCTATGGGTTCCATGCTCTGCCCGTACCTGGATATCAGACAGTGAGTCATGATTCTTTTATATTGTTATTATTATTAGTTTGTTTTTATTTATATATTCATTATGCTTTCTTCCTTACAATGTTTGCTGTAGTGATTTTGCTCTCCGTTCCCATATGCTAATTCTGAATTATGTCATATTTATGTTTGTGGTGCATGTATGTGTAAGAAAGGAGGATTTTTTGTTGTTGATGCAGTTGTATACAGTTCATTTTAATTTTCCAGATTGGTGAGTGGAGTTTTGATGAAGTAAATCAACTAATTGAAACACACGTTAGCTGGGAGCTTCAGCCACGCAATGTACACTCCTCAGGAAAGACTGTGATGAAGGCAGCAAGTGAACTGTTACATACTCAAGGTTATAACAAAACCCCCACACAGTGCCAAGAGCAGTGGCAGTACATGGTGGCCACATTTAGACATGGTGGATATAGGCAGTTTTCCTATCAGATGAGTCTAATTAAGTTACTGGGCCACTCGGTTCCAAATCCACATCCAGTTGACTCCTTTGTTACGGGTAAGAATCTCCAGGATCACCAAAGTGTCAATCATACTAGTGCTGTAGATCAAACTAAGCCACTGACACAGTCTCCTAAGATGAGAACTACTGCAACATCTCCCTTGCAGAAAAATAATCGGTTACCAAAGTGCTCAGTAAAGAAGATGAAAGTGAATGGTCAGGAGATGGCTGTGCTCCTTCTTATTGATCAGGAAAATAAAGATATGGAAAGCGGTGAAAACATGATTACTGTTAGTTCAATGGCAGAAAATGTATCTGCCTTTGTGCGCATTAATGTAACACCCCAAGGAATGCTGAATAAACGAAGTGTCCAAGCATCAACAGAAAGTTTAGTAGAAAATGAGCAGGGAAGTCACATCACAGTTAAACAAGAACCCTATGATGAAGACTTGCTTACTGATAGTAAAGCACCAAAAAGGTCTTATAAAGGTATTACTTGTAGAGGACAAAAAAGTGGCAGAGGGAGAGGAAGACAAAAGCATCATAAGTCCACTACAAC
Organism: Penaeus vannamei; assembly: GCF_003789085.1. Classification (NCBI taxonomy): domain Eukaryota; kingdom Metazoa; phylum Arthropoda; class Malacostraca; order Decapoda; family Penaeidae; genus Penaeus; species Penaeus vannamei. The sequence continues at coordinate 159,384 of NW_020868486.1, read as the reverse complement.
AAAGACAAAAGCTGTTCCTTATGATACTCCAGATGGTAAAGTTACATACGTCTTTAAATACAGTGGTGATTCACAAGATGACAGAGTTCAAGTGAAAGTTTTAAGTGTGACAGAAGAAGAAAATGCAAAATTAGTACATTGTCACACAGTTGAAGGCGTCGTCCCTCCACGTACTTTGAAACTTCATTATCCTCTAAACCACCCGCTGCCTTCAGATATTAAACACATGTATGTTCCAAGAATGATGGTTCATCCAGATCTTATGGCAGCTAAAAGAATACAAACTGATGAACTGCCCAGTACATCAAAAGTGGGAGAGAAATCAGATGTAACTCCTATGAAAATTCCTATAAGAATCAAGGAGGAGCCATTAGATTTACCATCTGGAGAGATAGAAGAGGAAGCTGAAAGTTCCTGTGTCCGTGAGACAAAGAGTCCTGGTTTGGCCACTTCCATGAAGTCAGGAGGAAAACGATGGGATATTATGAAGAGTCTAGCAAGGTATCGGCAACAGTCTCGTCAAGAGAGAACAAAACTTTTGCATCTTCTTCAGGATAACCATAAACATCAAACCGCTTTACTGAAACAAATGCTCACTGTCTTCCAAGACTTACAAAGTGCATTGTGATGATTCTTCAGTGTTTGTATGTACTTACTTTTATGGTGCCTATTTTGATGACCAAGTTTCTTAATACTACATAAACATGCTTTGTATTTTACAAGGACATCTCTGTTCATCGGTATGCATTGCTTATTAAATCATTCATTGCTATGCAAATGAACTTGCAACATATCTTTCCACTTTGAATCTGGGCTTTTTACTCTGAGAGCCGAAAACATTTGTGTATGTTGTTCTTGCTTATAATAATTGTAAAGATACTGTGTACATAAGAGATATATGTGTATATATAGAAAGGAATATATATTTACTGATCTACATATAAATTACAAAAAAGGTTTACTTGTTAATCTAAAAGTCAGGAATGTGTACAAATTTGTGTTTATGATTATGTATTTGTACTGTATTATACCAATTTTTGAGGTCTTATTAAAGCTTTATGAATAAGGATATTCACAAAAGCAATTATCTCATTTTGACATATGCCATATTTTGGGTAAGAAACATAATGTAAGCATTAAAGATTTTAGATTTACAAATATCACAATTTAAAGGTGTTTCTTTAATATACCTGTTTTGTCAATTATTGAAGTTATTAATCTTTCTGTTCATTTTTCTCTTCTCTTGTCTTTTTGTTTCTCTCTTCTTTCTTCTTTCTCCTTTTCCCTTCCCTTCCCTTCCTTAGATATCAAGTAAAAAGTCAAGATATGCCAGTATTTCATTGCAGTACTTTTTTAAATTGTGGATTACACCAGTACTGGTTCACAGGCCCAACTCGAAAAATCATTTTTCATCAACCATTCATTAAATTGATGATTTTTATGATTAGTCCAATCTTCAGTTGAACATCAATAGCATGTAAATTAATTTGAATTGCTTTCAGTTTGTCAAAGTTAGATATTCAACTACATTAATAACACTTAACATTAGTGACGGTAGGTTGACAGGTTGGCAATGGGAACTATTTTAAGTGCAGTTATAGACATATTGCAGTCAGCCAGTCATCACCCTCTCAAGCTCATGTACGCCTTGACAAAGAATAAATAAGGTAAAAAAGAAAGGTATAGACACTATTCCCTCTAGACATAATTGGTAATTTAGCACTGGTCATAATACTATGCCATCCCCAGGTCTAGGAACCTCCTACCCATCTAAGTGTTATTTCAGTAATCCTGTTGCTGGAAGACAAAGACCTACTGCAAGAGGTAAATTATAAACCAACGAGATGGTATTATCTGCACACACTCGCTCTCCCTCCCATCCTTGCCTTCACCTTCTCTCCTTTCTCTCCTTTCTCTCTCTTTCTCTTTCTTTCTCCTCTCTTCTCTCTCTCTCTCTCTCTTTCTTCTCTCTTTTTTTCTCTCTTTTTTTTCTCTCTTTTTTTCTTCTCTCTTTCTTTCTCTCTCTCTCTTTCTTTCTCTCTCTCTCTCTCTTTCTCTCTCTCTCTCTCTCTCTCTCTCTCTCTTTCTTTCTCTCTCTCTCTTTCTTTCTCTCTCTCTCTTTCTTTCTCTCTCTTTCTTTCTCTTCTCTCTCTTCTTCTTCTCTCTCTCTTTCTTTCTCTCTCTCTCTCTCTCTCTCTCTCTCTCTCTCTCTCTCTCTCTCTCTCTCTCTCT
>NW_020868486.1:129411-146762 GCF_003789085.1 Penaeus vannamei | reverse complement strand
TAAGAAAGGAAAAAAGAAAAGAAAGACAAGAAAGAAAGACAAGATTAAGAAAGAGAAAGAAATGAAATTCGAATGAAGAAAGAGAGAAAAGAAAAAAAAAACAGAACAAAGGAAGAAAAAAAAAAAACTAATGAAAATAGTTGTCATATCACGTCTCTTCCGGCCAGCCTAATTCCCCTCTCATATGGATTTCTTTTTTCCCAGCCTCGCATTATCATATTCATGAGCCTGTCTGTCGCCTTGTCTGTCTGCCATGTCTCTTTTCTCTCCCCTCCCTCTTCTTCTCTTCGCTCTAAGGCTTGTTTGTGTTTGTTCTTTTTTTCTCTTCTTAGCCCTTCCTCCTCTCTTCGCCTCCTTCCCTCATTCTTTTTTACTTTTCTTTTCTCCCTCCCTTTCCCTATTTTTTATCTCACCCCTTCCCTCTTCCTTCTTTATACTGGCTCATCCATCCAGCTTCCTTCCCTCCCTCCCTTTCCGTCCCTCCTTTCTCTCTCTCCTTCATTCCTTTGAGTCTAAATTCCTTAATCCCTCCTTTTCCTCCTCCCCTCCCTCCCTCAATCCTTCCTCCTCTCGCTCCCTCCCCTTAAATTCCCTTCCCTTTCTCCCCTCCCCCCTCCCTCAATTCTTCCTCCTCCCTCCCTCCCTCAATTCTCTCCTCCTCCTTCACTCCCTCAATTCCTTCCTCCTCCCTCCCTCCCTCAATTCCTTCCTCCTCTTCTCCCTCCCTTCAACTCCTTCCCTCCTCCCTCCCTCCTCCTCAACTCTTCCTCCTCCCTTCCTCCCTCAACTCTTCCTCCTCCCTCCCTCCCTCAACTCTTCCTCCTCCTCCCTCCCTCAATTCCCCCTTCCTCTCCCTCATTCATCACCCTTCCCCCTTGTCCCTCCCAGTTGTCACCGAACAATAACAAACACCAGAACGAGCCCATGACGTCATCGTCTCAACACCACTGTGGCCCAAAATCCATAAATTCGTTTGTGGAAAACGAAAAAATGGAAAAAAAAAATCGTCACAAAGTCAAATAAATACATAATGAAATAGACAGAGAGCTGGATAAAATACCCCGATCGAATTTATTCAGGTAAACAAATGCATAACGGGTTTCAGGTTTGGTTTGGACAGGGACTAGAGGCAGGGAGATAGGAGGGAAGGAGGAAGGAAGAGAAGAGGACGGAAGGGAAATGGAGTTAGCACGGAAAGGAGCTAGCATAGGAATGTTTAGAAGAATGAAGGATAAGCGAATTGGTGTACGGTAGGGGAAGGGAGATCGATGGTCGAGAAGATGGGAGGCAGGGAAGGGAGATGCGAGCGGAGAAAGGGACCGGGAGGAGGAAGGAGATGCGAGGAAAAAGGGATGGTGAGGAGGAAGCGAGATGCGAGGGAAAAGGATTGGTGAGAGGAAGGAGCTGTGACGGGAGAGGGAGGCAGCTGGAGGTGAAAAGAGGGTAAGGGGTATGAAAGTTCTATCGGAAAGGGGGAAAAAGATGCTTCCCCGTATCTGTTTTTAAGAGAGAAAAGGAGGCAGCGGTGGTAAGCTGACAGTGGGTTCAATGGCATGGGAAATAAGTAAACGTGATAGGAGGAGAGGGAAGTAAGGTAAAGGAGAAAGGTAAAAAGGGAAGAGGGGAAAGCAAAGAGGGGGAGAATTGTATAGGGGGAGGGAGAAAGGGAGAGAAGAGCAAAGAAACAGATGAAAATGATGGGTGAAGGAAGACGGGGGGATTGAGTGAAAAAGCCCCGGGAAAGGGAAGGCAGAGGAAAGCGATAGAAGAAAGTCAGCAAGAATTAAAAAAGAGGAGAGAGAACAAAGAGTGGTAAGAAGTGGTGATGCCATGAAGGGAACAGAGAAGAAGGCGAAACCAGAATCAAAGAGAGAGATTTCACATGTTCCGGCTTGATTTTGTCGAATTCTTTGGAATAGAGCGGAGACAGATAGGATGGAGGAGAGGAGGAGAGAGAGAGAGAGGAGAGAGGAGAGAAGAGAGAGATGGAGAGAGAGAGAGATAGAGAGAGAGGAGAGCAGAGAGAGATGAGATAGATAGAGATAAGCAGATAGAGATAGAGATAGAGATTAGATAATAGATAGATTAGAGAGAGAGAGAGAGAGACAGAGAAGAAGAGAGAGGAGAGAGAGAGAGAGAGAAAAGAGAGAGAAAGAGAGAGAGAGAGGAGAAGAGAGAGAGAGAGAGAAGAGGCAGAGAGAGAGGAGAGAGGAAGAGGAAGAGAGAGAGAGAGAGAAGAGAGAGAAGAGAGGGAGAGAGAGAGAAAGGAAGAGAAAGAATAGAGAAAGAGAAAAAGAAAGAAAGAGAAGAAAAAACAAGAAGAAAAAGAAAGAAAAAGAAAGAAAGAAAGAAAAGATAAAAGAAATAAATAAATTAAAGAAAGAAAGAAAGAGAGAAAGAGAGAAAAAGAGAAGAGGAAAAGGATGAGGAAAGCCCAGCCAAGGACTCCCCGTATCGAACCGCTGGAAGTCCTTTCAAAAGTAGGTTTTCCTCAGTCACTCCTGAGGATTATCGGATGTGCCAACAGCGAGGCCAATACACACAGCACGGATAGGGGAGGAAGGGGCGGTAGGAAGGAGAGGAGAGGAAAGAGAAGGAGTAGGAGGAAAGGGAAAAGTAGAAGGAGAGGAGGAGGAGAGGTGAGGAGGAGGAGGAGGAGGAGGTGAGAGGGAGGAGGAGGGAGGAGGAGGAGAGGAGAAAAGAGAGAGGGAGGAGGAAAGGAGAAAGAGGAGGAGGAGGAGGTGGAGGAAGAGGAGGAGGGAGGGAGAGAAGAGGGAGGGGAGGGAAAGGGAGAAGGGGGAGGGAAGAGGGAGAAGGAGGAGGAGGAAGGGGAACTTCCAAGGCCAAATAAAAAAGGGATAGCATTAAAAACACACGCAAACAAATTAACAAATGAAAAACGGTAAATATAGTTTGTTGTTTTTTTATCAGCAAACACCCTTTAAAATATCACGAAATTGAACCTCTCCCCCTCCCCCCTTTCCCCACCTCTGCATCTTCCCGAATTCGAAACGTTTCCAAGAACTCCCTTATTTCATATTTCTCTTTCTCTCTCTCTCTCTCTCTCTCCTCCCTCTCTCTCTCTCTCTTTCTCCCTCTCTCTCTCTCTCTTTTCTCCTCCTCTCTCTCTCTTCTCTCTCTCCTCTCTCTCTCTCTCTCTCTCTCTCTCTCTCTTCTCTCTCTCTCTCTCTCTCTCTCTCTCTTCTCTCTCTCTCTCTCTCTCTCTCATTTCTATTTCTATTCTCTATCTCTATCTCTCTCTCCCTCTCCTTCTCCCTCTTCTCTTTCTAATCATCTTTCTAATACTAATTCTAATGTTCATTCTTATTCTCATTCCACTTCTCATTCTTTTTCTCTTCTCCTTCTCAATCCCCTTCTCTTTCTCCTTCTCCTCCTCTATATCTCTCTTAATTGTCTTTTCGATTATGCTTATGATGCCATTCGCTATGATCCAACTGCTTCAATATAAAAATAGTAGATAAATAGTGGGGGAAAGGTAGAACAAAAAAACAATAAAACAAAATTTGAATAAAAGATAAAAAAGAGAACAACAACAAAAATTCTAAACTAAACATAAGATACAAAATTGGGGGAAGACAGAACCAAAAGAAAATAAATGATAAACAAATAATAACAAATAGATAAAAACTACAACCAATAACAACAACAAAAAAGGCTGAATCAAAAATAAACAAAATCGGGGGAAAGGTAGAAAAAAATAATAAAATAAAAACAATAAATAAAAAGATAAAAGAAAGAAGAAAAACAACAACAAAAAAAAGGCCAAAACTAAAAATAAAAACAAAATTGGGGGAAATATAGAAGAACAAAAGATAAACAAACAACAAAAATAGATTAAAAAAAAACAACTACAACTACAACAACAACAAAAAAAAAAAAAATGCCAAACATAAAAATTCCAAGACACAAAAATCGGGGGGAAAGGTATCGCATCAGCATCACAGATTACGGGAGAGGAGGGGGCTGGCGTCTCCAGATTACGCTGACAGCTCGCCGATCTTCGATTTGCAGTTCTCGGTAGTGGCTTCAGGCTTCGAGAGACACCTGAGACTTTATTTATTTATTTATTATTCATTCTATTTTTATTTTTATTTCTTTTTATTTTATTATTATTTTTTTTTTTTTTTGAGGGACACCTGAGACTTATTTATTTATTTATTCATTCTATTTTATTTTTTTATTCTTTTTATTTTATATTATTATTTTTTTTTTTTTTTTTTTTTTTTTGAGGGGACACCTGAGACTTATTATTTATTTATTCATTCTATTTTATTTTTATTTTTCTTATTTTTTTGAGGACACCTGAGACTTTTTTATTTATTTTATTCATTCTTATTTTATTTTTTTATTTCTTTTATTTTTTACTATTTTTGAGGGAACACCCGGAGACTTATTTATCTATTTGTTAATTGTTCATATAACAAATAAACAATAAAAACAACAAAACCAAAAACATCCAAACTAAAAAATCCAAGACACAAAATCGGGGGAAAGGTTGAAAAAAAAAAAAATTAAAAAAATAACAATAAATAAAAAATAAATAACAATAAACAGATAAAAACAACAACAACCAAAAAAAAAATGCCAAAACAAAAAAATCCAAGACACAAAATCGGGGGAAAGGTATCGCATCAGCATCACAGATTACGGGAGAGGGAGAGGGGGCTGGCGTCTCCAGATTACGCTGACAGCTCGCCGATCTTCGATTGCAGTTTCTCGCGTAGTGGCTTCAGGCTTCGAGAGACACCTGAGACTTATTTATTTATTTATTTATTCATTCTATTTTATTTTTTTATTCTTTTTTTTTTTTATTATTTTTTTTTTTTTTTTTTTTTTTTTTTGAGGGACCACTGACCTGAGACTTATTTATTTATTTATTCATTTTCTATTTTATTTTATTTTTTCTATTTTTTGAGGGACACCTGAGACTTTTTATTTATTTCTATTTTCTATTTTTTATTTCTTTTATTTTTTTTACTATTTTTTGAGGGACACCTGAGACTTATTTATCTATTTGTTTATTGTTCATATAACAATAAACAGATAAAAACAACAACAACCAAAAATGCAAACTAAAATCAAGACACAAAATCGGGGGAAAGGTTGAAAAAAAAACAATAAAATAAAAAATAAAAATAAATAAAAATAAATAACAATAAACAATAAAACAACAACAAAAAAAAAATGCCAAACAAAAAAAATCCAAGACACAAAATCGGGGGGAAAGGTTACGCATCAGCATCACAGATTACGGGAGAGGAGAGGGGGCTGGGCGTCTCCAGATTACGCTGACAGCTTCGCCGATCTTCGATTTGCAGTTCTCGGTAGTTGCTTGGCTTGGAGGGACAGCCTGAGAGACTTATTTATTTATTCATTCGTTCTATTTTTTTCTATTTTTTTAAGGGACACCTGAAGACTTATCTATTTATTTTATTCGTTGTATTTTATATAATTTTTTTTTTTGAGGGAAACCTGAGACTTATCTATTTATTCATTCTATTTTTATATAATATATAATTTTTTTTTTGAGGGACACCTGAGACTCATTTATTGCATTTATTCATTCTATTTTTTTTCTTTTTTTTCTTTTTTTCTATTGTTTGAGAGACAGCTGAGAACATTTATTTACTATTCATTCTATTTTATTTTTATCTCTTTTTATTTTATTTTTTATTTTTTTGAGGGGACACTGAGAGTTATTTATTATTTATTTCATGTCTATTTTATTTTTGTTTTTATCTTTTTTATTTTATTTATTTTTTCTATTTTTTTTTTAATAGGACACCTGAGAGACTTATTTATTTACTCAGTTCTATTTATTTTCTTTATCTTTCTTCTATTTTTTGAGGACACCTTGAGACTTTTTATTTATTTATTTATTATTATTATTATTATTATTATTATTATTATATTATTATTTATTATTATTATATCATAAAAAAAATATATTATATTATTATTATTATTATATTATTATTATTATTATCATTTTATATTATTCATTAATATATATATATATATTTTTTTTTTTTTGAGGACACCTGTGACTTATTTTTTTTTAATGAGAATGGAAAATATTGATAAAATATTGCTATATTTATTGAAAAATACGGATCGTTTAAAAATGAGAAAATAGGGAAACTATGGACTAAAATATTAGATAATTATTTGAAAAAGATGGGGGAATGTAATTTTTTTTCTTTACATGAGAAAAGATAGGGGGGTGGAAGGGGGAGAATGTAAAAATGCGATAGTTACTTATGATAAGAATGAGGAAGAGCGAGTAATAATGCAAAGAGACAAATACATAAAATGCAGCAAAATACACCAAACATGTAGAAAAAGAGAATATACCAAACAATAACACCCACAATAAAGATAAAATAAATAAAAAATAATTCTTAAAAAGAACATAAAACCCCAAAAACATAACCAAAAAAAATAAATAAAATAACCCGAAAAAAAATAACTATAAACCAAAAGCCAGAAAATGATGACAGTCGGATAGTAAGCGGACCCTTTCGGCTTCGCACGATGAAAAAAGCCGGCATTAGAAAGCCTTGGCGTCCGGCTGTGACAGACATGGTGGGGGGCGGACGGCGCGGGTAATTGCGTAAAATCGGGCTATTTTTCACGTCGTTTTCGATGATGAGACGCGCCATTGATTGATATGGTGTGTGTGTGTGTGTGTGTGTGTGTGTGTGTGTGTGACATACTGTGTGTGTGTGTTGTGTGTGTGTGTGTGTTGTGTAAGTGTAAGTGTAAGTTTGTTAAGTGTAATGTAAGTGTAAGTGTTGTGTGTGGCGTGCGTGCAGTGTGTGTGTGTCGTGTGTGTGTGGTGTGTGTGATGTGTGTGTGTGTGTGTGTGGTGTGTGTGTGTGTGTGTTGTGTTGTGTGTGTGTGTATCTTTCTCATTAGTTTCCTATAGTCTCTTCTTTTTCTTCTTTTCCTCTTCTATCTCCACTTCCTTGCACTCGNTATCACTACTATCATATCCTATCTATATCTAATCATCTATAATTCTATCTATATCTATCTATCCTATCTTCATCATCATTCAATAATATATAAATGTCTGTGTTTAGATAACTATGTCTGCACCCCTCACACACACCGATGACAAATGAATGAATAAAGAATTGGGTAGAAAGAGGAGAGGGAAACAGCGGAGAGCCGAGAACGGGAGACGAAATAAAGCGCGCCAGACCAATGAAGACCTCCGCGTTGTCACGAAGAGAAGCAGCCGGCGCATAAACTCTACGGTCACAAAACCCCCGAAGGAACAAAACCTCCCCCCATCCATCACCTTTTATTCCTCTCTTTTGCCATTCTTATCTTTCCTTTTTCTCCTTCCGACCCTTCCTTGACTCCCTCCTTCTTGCCCTCCTTCTTGCTCTCTTCTCCTTCTAACCCCATCCTCTCTTCCCATCCTTCTTCCTCCTTCTTTCCTACCACCTTTCTTACTTACTCTTCCTTTTTTCATCTTCTCTCTCTCTCTCCTCCTCCTCCCATCTCCCTCTCCATCCACCTCCTATCCCCCCTCTCCATACTCCTCTCCTCCCCATCTCCCTTCCATCCTCCTCCTCCAATCCCCCCTCTCCATCCTCCTCCTCCCACCACCCTCTCTCCCTCAACCAAGCATTATCAGGTGTTGTTTCCGTCCCTCACACCCGCGCACACAAACAACGACAAAATTACTCCCCTTGTCGCGGCACAAAGCCCCCGTATCCTCTCCGTTTCCTCTCCCTGGGACGACAATTGTTGTTGGTTCCGTGCTGCGCCGTACGTACCTGGAAGGAGACAAAAAAATGTGTTTTAATTAGGTGTGTAAGTATTTTTTTTTTTTTTTTTTTTTGTCAATTGTATTATCATTTCCTGATGTGTTGCGTTATTTGTGCTTCCTATTCGTTGTCCTATGTTCCGGTTCTCCCCTCACTCTGCTCTATCTCCCTCCCCCCCTCCTTTCTCTCTCTTCTCTCTCTCCCTCTCCCTCACTCTGCTCTATCTCCCTCCCCCCCTTCCTCTCTCCCCCCTCTCTCTCCCTCTCCCTTCCTCTCTTCCTTTTATCCCAATTCATTTCATAACTTGTTGCCTCTCTCCTCTCTCTTCCTCCCACCTTCTTCCCGCCCACTCCTCACCCACCCAGTTTCCCTCCCGCCTCCCTTTCTCCCTCTCTTTCGAAACACAGCCACCTCCGCGAATCCAGGGCGCTCCGATCTCACCCTTTCCCACCCTAAACCCCTTCCCGCTCGTCCTCCTCGGGGGCGTATCAACACCTTCCCCTACCTTCTTCTCCCCCTCTCTTGATCTCCACCTAATGACGTCTGGAGATATGGGCATTATGTAAATTCGATTTTTTTTCTTTTTTCGCGCGGGTCGGATTCTTAGGCCTAATGGACCGACCGACGGGTTTGATTGAAAAGAATGTTCGGTGGGAGACTCGGCCTCGAGTTGGAGAATGTGAAACGAGGGCGTGGGCGCTGTCGTTTCTATGCGCTTGAGTCAGACAAGACACCACCAAGTAAACGCTATTCACACCTCACTATGTCACTTAGACACTCACAGACAGAGAGAAGACAAACACTCACAAACAACACATACAACACACGCACACACACACACACACACACACACACAGAGTGACCACGAGAGAGAGAGAAGAGAGAGAGAGAGAGAGAGAGAGAGAGAGAGAGAGAGAGAGAGAGAGAGAGAGAGAGAGAGAGACAGACAGAGACAGACAGACATTCAAACCCAAACTCAAACACACACACATATACCCACAACACACTCCCCCCCCTCCCACTCCCCACACCCACCAATGAACCCTCTCGCCTCGCCTCGTTCTCTTTTCGGCTGAGGCGCCTTCAACCCTCGCCCCCTATCCGCCCCGCCCGCCCAATTTGCATGACCGCCCACTTAGACGAAAGAATTAAGGTAAAGTTAAAGGTAAGAGTAAAAAACGTGGAGGCGGACGACGGCGGGTAAATACGCGAGGGAAAATAGCCGGGAGCCGCGACGATGACCGCCATGATCGGGCCTAACACCCGAGGCTCACCTGCAGCCCGCGCCGTGCAAGGCCGTGGGAGGGAGGAAGGGGGGAGGAGGGAAGGGAGGGATGTGGGAGGGGACGGAAGGAAGGGGAAGGCGAATGAACGGGATTGGGGAGAGGGGGGTGAGGGAAGGGGAGGGAGGGAAGGCAGGGGAGGGAAATCGGCGAGGAAAGGAAGTAAGGGAAGGGACGGGGGAGGAGGGGAAGTGATGGGCGGGAAGGGTAATGTGAGAAGTAGGACAGGCTGACATGGGGCAAGGGAGAGAGAGACATGGAGAATTTGACCACTGAGGGAACTATGAGGGGGGTAAAGGACGGGATGAGAAGAAGTAAGTAAAGGAAGACACAAGTGAATGAGGGTAGCAGAGCAAGAGGAGAAGGCAAGGGAAGGACAGCAGGCCAACGAAGGGTAGGCCAGGAGAAACCCGGTGCAGGTGATGAAAGGAAGGAAGCAAGCAAGCACACTTGAAGAAGTGAAGGAAGCGGAGGCAACGCACGCAGGCAGCAGGCAGGAGGGGTAGTGATTGTAAAGCGGGAAGCCGGGCTGGTAGGGGAGGGGAACAGAATTAGGGAGGTGACAGAGGGTGAGGCCAGGGAGGGAGAAGGAAGGGAGGTAGGGAGGCAGGTGAGGGGATGGCAAGGAAAGGGAGGTAGGGAGCTAGGGAGGGAAAAAGCGGGGTAGGGAGGGAGGGAGGAAGGAACCGGAGGCAGGGACGTATAAGGGAGGGAAAGGGGGAGGAGCGGAGGTAGGCGGGGAGGGGATAAGCGGGGAGAAGGGCATGGCAGGGAGGTCGGAGGGAAAGTGGGGAGGAGGGAGGAAGGGGAGGTGAGGGGGGGTTGGGGACGCCCCGCAGCATAGCACGCATTCAGCAACCATGCAATCTGCCCTGGGAAAGTTTGGCAAGGGATAAGGTATACGAGAAGGATGGCGGAAGTGAGTGGAGGGAAGAGGGAGGAGCAGACCTGGGAGGCTCGGGGGAGGGATAGGCTAGAGGGAGAGGGCTCAAGAGAGAGAGGGAGAGGGAGAGAAGGGGAGACAGAGGCCGAAAGAGGGGAGATGGGGAAGGAGGCGAGAGAAATTGGGAGCAGATCGCCAGACGAGAGAGAGAGAAGAAGCCAGAGAAGAGAGCAGAGAAGAAGAGAAGAGACGATACGCGGAAGCAGAGTTCTCCTTAACCATTCGTATTATGAAAGAGTCAGTCTATACAGTAGAGAAGAGTAAAGCGTAAAGTCCAGACGATAGCAGCGTTATAGTTGTAAGAAAGGAAAGTGGTAAAGTATGTTAATTGTGATGTCGAAAAGAGTTGATAATTGTTATATGTTGTTATTGATTTATGTTGTGTGTGGGTATGAGTTTAGGTGTGTTGTGTGGTGTACATCAGATGCCCACCCCGAAAAAAGAAGTAGATTAAAATAATAGTATATAATAATAGTATAAGAGGAGTAAATGATAATAGAAGTAGTATATATATAAGTAATGTAATATAGAGACGAGAGGAAAAGCGGTAAATAATTATAACAAGGGGATATAGTATCAGGTATAGTATAGATGATATTACACATATATAATATTATATAGTTAATATCTAGTATAATATTATTAATAAAACATATAATAATACAGTAATAGATAATAAATATATACTATAGAAATATCAAAATGATATATAAGTACTAGTATATTTAACGTGAGTATTACTCTTTCTCTCTCTCTCTCTGAATATGAACATTCGGGTCATTACAGAACAACCCTGTAGGTTACAGCTGGATATTCTAGGCAGAGAACAATACTTAGGTGGGCATGGCTGTGGCAAGGAACATATGTGGACGCTACGGGGTGGTGGAGGAAGCTACTGCCTTGGGTTGACCCACAGTGGGCCCAAGCAGGCAAAGACGCAATTCCTTCCTGTCGCCGCCGCTTTTACGATCCCGTTACCGTAGACGGATCCCGGCTGTCAGTCACCTCCCGGTAACTTCGCCCGGTAGTGATCTGCCCCACAAGTAAAAAGGGGAGATCGAGGCGGCTGCTATACCACGCCGACGGTGATTGGAAGAAGGGGAGAGAGACGGGGTTCTGAGGTGAGCAAACAGCCGAAGCCGTGTGAGGGAGCTCCGGTTGCCGCGAGCTAAGGGGAACGCGAGAACGGCAAGCATGAAGCGCCTAATAAATACAGTAATGAGGAAAATTGCAACAAGACCGACGCCCATCCCCACCAGGTCCAACGACTCCCTGCCTTCTCGTCCGCCAACCTGAGGACGGAAGAACTAGGCTGCTCCTCGAAGCGACCTAAACAGGACATCCCTTCCGGCTCACACGAGGGGCACTTGTCCTTTCTGGTCACGACTCTTCGATATAGTAAGGAGAAAACTATTCTCTATTAAATCTCTCCTCACCCTCCATATATTAACCTCACTAACATGAGACTATGACACGATAGTGTATGAGTAGAGATGAATATATTCTTATTACGGAATAGCTTCTAATAATATAATAATAAAAAGAAATCTAAAAGATATTGTCATACTACTATTATAAATATTATTCTCCACATCATTGTCTAATCCCACCTATACATAAATTATACAGTAAAATCGTTTTCTTAGTAGTCACTGTATTATACAACAAGTCAGAGGGAGCTAATATCAAAAAAAAATATAACTATTATGCCAAAGGATGATTGTTCTATGATATTTATACTCACATATATGGATAAAGTGAGGTCATTAAGGAGTATAGAATAAATAGCTAGATAGATTGTTATTATTAAAATAAAAATCCTCAACTGTATACCAATTCTGTACAATCATATCGTCTAATTAATATCTAATCCTATATAGCCCTATTATATTGTTTATTTTTTTGATGTTTTTTTTTGATTGTTTTTTGTGATTAAGAACATGTGCATACTCTTTTCTATAGTCTTTGACTTTACCACTACTTCCTTTCAATCGTGGTTTACTCAGTCTTGTCTTTTCACAACCCGTTCATTATTTCTTTTTTCAATCTCTTGTCTCTCTCCTTCCTTACTCCATCTTCCTACCCGTACAGTAATCCATCCACACATTCCTCCTTGCATATCTAATCTAACTGAGATCTCATCCATTCGTCAACCCCTCATCCGATTTCTCTCATTCTTTCCTCCTTCCTCCCAAATTCCTAATTATTCTTCTCTTCTCACTCCTCACTCTCCTAGCTAACCTCTAAATTCTCGAATCTTACCTTCGACTCCACTTCCATTGCTTTATCATCTCACTGACTTACGCCCCTCCCCTTACTCTCTTTTCTACGACACATAATTTCATAAACCCTTGACAGTGTTCCTCCTCCTCTCCTGTAAATATTTACCAACTTAATTTTCCTCCACTCGTATACTTAAATGCCACTTTGAGGCTTATCTTCCTAGTTTTCACATCTTCCGAAGGATCCCTTACTTTTTTAAGACACATGGTAAGATAAATAATCAGTGAGCTAGGTTCTTACAAATATATATTGGAACAGTAAAAATGATCTAAAATTCCATCTTTCTCTGGATAACTCGGTAAATGTCTATACAGATTATCTGAAGAAATAACATTAACCACGATCTAACTTTTTAAAAAAAAGCAGCTGGGGCCGGATTCCCAGCTTACGCCCCGTGGAATAAGGGAGATTTCGAACTCATAACGCAAATATTCGAAACATGATATCGTAATCCCTAACCTCATTAGCATCTCAGCAACATTCAGACGCAATAACGTCATAAACACGTCTTTTAAAAAATACTCTGGGTCTCATCACCCCCCCCCACCCCCGGTATCTCGACGAAATCTTAAGAGAAAGAAAAATTACACCTCGCCTGCCATAAACCTACACAATCTAGAAACCAAGGATAAATGGATGATAAAGGCAGAAGCAAGAGAAGAAAGAGAAATGAGTAAATGTATTAGAGAGAGAAGAAGAGAGAGAGAGAGAGGAGAGAGAGAGAGAGAGAGAGGAAGAGAGAGCAGAGAGAGAGAGAGAGAGAGAGAGAGAGAGGAGAGAGAGAGAGAGAGAGAGAGAGAGAGAGAGGAGAGAGAGAGAAGAGAGGAGAAGGAAGAGAGAAGAGAGGAACAAGTGAGAGAAGAGAGCAGTGAGAGGAGCAGGGAGAGAGAGAGAGAAGAGAGAGGAAGAGAGAGAGAGAGGAGAGAGAGAGGAGAGAGAGAGAGAGAGAGAGAGAGAAAGAGAGAGAGAGAGAGAGAGAGAGAGAGAGACAGATGAGAGAGAGACAGAAGAGAGAGAGAGAAGAGAGAGAGAGAGAGAGAGAGAGAGAGAGAGAGAGAGAGAGAGAAGAGAGAAGGAGAGAGAGGAGAGCAGAGAGAGAGAGAGAGAGAGAGAGACGCGAGACAGATCAGACAGACAGGACATGAGAGAAGGAGGAGAGAGGGAGACAGAAGACAGACAGTACAGATGAGAGAGAGAGAGAGACCAGACAGACAGAGACAGAACCAGAGAGAGGAGCCAGACAGACAGAGCAGAGAGAGAGAGAGAGACCAGACAGACAGACGAGACAGGCAGACAGACAGAGAGAGACAGACAGACAGACATGAACCGGAGACCAAGCGAGAGAGAGACCAGAGAGAGAGAGCAAAGAGCAAGAGAGCGAGAGAGAGAGTAGAGCAAGTAATTAGGCCACGCACGAGAGAATGGGTAACAGAGAGCGTGATGAGAATGTGTCAGTTACGGGTCCCAGCGTGTTTGGACAATGAGCGGTGAGTGTCAGGTGCAGATAGAAAAGAGGGCTGGGGCCGCGCAGTGTGCAGGCACGGTAGGGAGTTATTGGCTCGTGTGGTTGGAAGAGGTTGGTGGATATTGTGGGGTTTGTGGATAATTGGAGTGGGAATGTGGTGAGTTTGGTGGGATAATTTTGAGTGGAGGTGTGTGAGTTGGTGGTAATTTTGAGAGTGAGAGGTGTGTGAGTTTGTGGATCATTTTGAGTGCAGAGGTGTGTGAGTTTTGTGGATTAATTTTGAGGTGCAGAGGTGTGTGGAGTTTTTGTGGATAGATTTGAGTGAGCAGGTGTGTGAGTTTGTGGATAATTTGAGTGAGAAGTGAAAGATAGTTTGTGAGTTGGTGGATATTTTTGAGTGACTGAAGTGTGTGAGTTTTTGTGGATAATTGATGTGAGAAGTGAAGATTTTTTGTGAAGTTTTTGTGGAATTTTGAGTGAGAAGTGAAGATAGTTTGTGAGTTTGTGGATATTTTGAGTGAGAAGTTTGTGAGTTTGTGGTAATTCATGTGATAGTGTGTGATTTGTGGATATTTGAGTGAAGAAATTGTGTTTGTGGCTACCATTTAAATTGTGAGTATGTGGTGAGATTTGTTTGGATTTTTGAGAAGGTGAGAAGTGAAAGATTGTTTGTGAGTAGTGGATAATTTGAAAGTGGGAAGTGTGATGTTTGTGTGCAATTTGGTGAGAAGTGGTGGTGAAACCGTTTCTTGTGGTATTTGAAGGGTGAGAAGTGGAAAGGTTTGTGAGTTTGTGGGTATTTTGGAATGAGAGTGAGAGATAGCAGATTGTGAATTTGGTGGATATTTTTGAAGTGAGGAAGTGAATGAAGTGGAGGACGGAGAGATTTGCATGTAAGAGACAAAATAACGGTTACTTCTTGATTCCGTCCTCCCAAAAAAGAATAATTACCACCTACAAAATCTAAGCTGCCACCAAAAAAAAAAAAAAAAAAAAAAAACAAAAAAAAAAAAAAAAAAAAAAAAAGAGAGAGCGAGAAAAAAAAAACAGACGAAGAAAAAAAAAACAGACGAAAAAGAAGATAAACTACGAATCAGATCAGACTTGGCCAAATTGTTGCAAAAANTATAATATAGTATAACCAACATATATATATTATAGATATATCTATAATATTTATTATATTACTGTATGGGTGGGGTTATGTTATATAAATATATTATATATATATATGAATATATATAGTGTAGTTATATTATATATATATATAAATATGTATATACTATATATATTAATGAATATATGTATATATATATATACTATATATATATATATAATATATATTTAATATATATTATACATAGTTATAACATATAACTTTAACTTATAACTAAACATAACTTCTCTCTCTCTCTCTCTCTCTCTTTATACTATATATATATATTATAATATCTAATAATATATAGTATATATATATATAATATCGGTGTGTGTGTGGTGTGTGTGTTGGTGTGCTGTTTGTGTGTGTGTTTGGTTGTGTGCGTGCGTGTGTGTGTGGTATGTGCATATGTGTATATTTTTAGATTTTTGTGGTATGTTCTTCAGTAGGAAGACAGAAGGAGAATGCGAAAACATAGACACACACTCCCACACACACATACAGACACGCACACATTAAATTTTCCGATATTCTGCAAAACAAAACATGAATCAAAACATTAAAAATGAAAAAAGTTTCATGTAAAATCATTCCCCCCCCCCAAAAAAAATAAAGCTGTTCTTGAGCCGAGAAAGAGAGCAAGAGAGAGAGAGGACTCAGAGAGAGTAGATGAATTCAATGAGAGGGAGAGAGAAAGAGAGAGAGAGAGAGAAGAGAGAGAGAGAGAGAATGAAGGGGGAGAGAGAGAGAGAGAGAAAGAGGAAGGGGGAGAATAGAAGACAGAGAGAGAAATAGAAAGAGAGTTATTCGGAACGTTTCTTCCATAAAAATGTCTAAGAAAGTCATTCATGTCACATTTTTTGGCGCCTTCTAGAATTACGAAAGAGGGAGTGAGATAGATAGAGAGATAGAGAGAGAAAGAAGAAGAGATAGAGAGAGACAGAGACAGACAGACAGACAAGAGAGAGAGACAGACAGACAGAGAGAGACAGAGACAGAGAAAGACCGCTGTACAGAACAACCAGACACAGAACCCAGACACACAGACACAACCAACAACCAAAACACCCAACCACACCCCACACTCACACCACCCGAACACACCTCGCCACCACGTGCAAAGCCATCAGCTGATTTAACCTTTCTTCCCTCCCATGAACAACCTGATCTCTGCTGATGCGTCAGTCACCTGTCAGGATCATATCAGCTGACATCACCTTGAGATGAGTTCCCACTTTTTTTATCATTGAGTTCCCGCTGTTTATCCGTATTGTGATGACAGAGAGAGAGGGAGAGGGAGAGAGGGGGGGAGAGAGAGAGAGAGAGAGAGAGAGAGAGGAGAGAGAGAGAGAGAGAGAGAGAGAGAGAGAGAGAGAGAAGAGAGAGAGAGAGAGAGAGAGAGAGAGAGAGAGAAGGAGAGAGAGAGAGAGAGAGCGAGAGAGAGAGAGAGAGAGAGAGAGAGAGAGAAGAGAAGAGAGAGTGACGGGCAGAGGAGAGGAGAGAAGAGAAGTAGAGAAAGAGAGAGAGAGAGAGAGAGAGAGAGAGAGAGAGAGAGAGAAGAGAGAGAGAAGAGCACAGACAGATCAGACAGACAGAACAGAGAGAAGAGGACAGATCATGAGAGAAGAAAGAGAGAGACAGATAGATAGACAGAGAGAGAGAGGAGAGAGAGTAGGAAACGAGAGAGAGAGAGTAGGGAGATGAGATTATTGAGTGAAGGAAAGAGAGAGAGAAAGAGGATGTTATGTAAGGATGTGATGATGATGAGTGAGTGTGAGGGATGGTTAGGAATAGGTGATTGTGACAGACGGAGGGGGTAGGGAGAGGGGGGGAGTATGATAGAAGAGGATGGGATGGATGGATGGATGAATGAGTGAAAAGTGAATGGATGGAATGGATAGATGGGGATGGAGATGGATGGGGATGGATACGTGGATGGATGGATGGATGGGTGGGGGGGATGGGAAGGGGGATGATGATAATAAATGCATAAATGAATGAATTAATGTATGGATAGATGAATGAATGGATAGATGGGTTGGCGGATGGATGAATGGATCGATGGGTGAGTGAGTAGGTGGCTAGATGGATGGATGAAATTGGATGGATGGATGAAGGTGGATGGATGGGTAGGTAGATGGATGGATGGATGGATGGGGTGGCGTGGGTAGGTAGGTGGATGGATGGATGGATGGTGGAGGAGTGAGTGGGTGGCTAATGGTGGATGAGGTGGATGGTGCGAAAGAGGATAGAATGAAGCCAGACTGAGAAAAAAAATTAACATATTTTACGAAGAAAAATGAGAGAAGACCATAAGGACTTTTTCTGTTCTTTCACCTTTTTTCCTGTTCCTTTTCTCTTTTGTTTTTTCTGTTTTTTTTCTTTTTTCTTTTTCCTTTCTTTTTCTTTTGTTTTT
>NW_020868486.1:96911-104411 GCF_003789085.1 Penaeus vannamei | reverse complement strand
GAGGGAAGCCAAATAGAATTAAGAAGTGCAGCCTCTCCGTTCAGCCGAGTAAGGAAAGCGCGTATTCGAGATAGAATTCTCGATTCAGCTTTGTAAAAAAAAAAAAAAATAGAGATGAAAGTCCCAACTTCAGCAGAAGAAAGAATTTAAACTGAAGAAGCAAAAGAGTAAAAAAGGAAAAAAAATCCTTATGTTTAATAGAAAATAAGATATGAAAAATAAATAGAAAATAAAAGACGATGCAAATCCTAGTTTCATCAGCGGAAGGTGTTCGTCAGAGGTCAAGAAGGGTGTAATCAACGATTATTTTATAATCATCAGCATCATCATGTTCATTATGTATAAGTATAATAATTAATCTCTCTCTCCTCACTCTCTCTCTCTCTCTCTCTCTCTCCTATCTCTCTCTCTCTAATCTATCTATCTCTCTCTCTCTCTCTCTCTCTCTCTTCTCTCTCTATCCCCTTCTCTCTCTCTCTCTCTCTATCCCCCCCCCTCCTCTCTCTCTCTCTCTCTCTCTCTCTCTCTCTCTCTCTCTCTCTATATATATATATATATATATATATATCTACTACGAGTACAGTAACCTCATCAAATTAGCGGATATAAAATGATAACAATTAATACAATCATTCCAGCTGGGATACCATTAAAACCACTTTCTAACAATCGCTGGCCACTTAACTACCCCTTTACTCGGTCTTTACGAAGCGGTCCGAGTGAGGTTCCTCTTTAAGGACCCGCTGACAAGTCTTTGGGAAGGACAAGGAACTCCTTAAAGCACATAAATGGATAACAGTTCTTTTAAAAAGCATTGTTTACTTAATTCATTTATTGTTTATTTTTTTATTTAATTTAATTGTTTAATTAATTCATTGCTTAATGAGTAGAACATAAATGGATAACAGTTTTTTAAAAAGCCTTGTTTACAACTCAATCGCTTAATTAGTAAAGGATTAGCATTTGTATATTAATTGTCAATTTATTAAAGTCTATCCGTATGCGGTTCCTTAATTCTTTTATTGATATGCCTTTCTACTATGATATGTCTTGCAACAGCATAAGGAAGAGACTTTGGTATATGGTATGTCTTGTGACGAAAATTTTTTATATGCGATATATCTTTTCCATGAGAGAAAGTTTAAATTTTTGAGGTGCGTGTTGATCGGAAGAATGCAACATATTTGTGTTGTTGTGTTGCAGTGAAATAAGTAAATAAATAAAATATCTAGTTCATCAAAATGTAAATAATCAATCACAGATTCTATAAGGCAGAGATGTTACATCATGACAAAGGTTTACTATAGATATCAACTTAAAGAAACAAGAGATATTATGTCAACAGCTGACCATTTCGTTTCGGTAACTATACGCACGCACACACACACACACACACACACACACACACACACACCACGCACACACGCACAACATACACAGACGCACAAAACACACACACACGCACGCACACACAAACACACACAGCACACACGCACACACAAACACCAACGCACGCACGCACAAACATACACAGACACGCACACCCACACACACACACACACACACACGTACATGCAAAATCTACCAAGCGTTACCACAACTCCAATATTCAAATATAAATGGCCGCTTCCGCATAATTCGAAATCTTCCGAAGTCTCTTTCAAAGGACTGGGACGAAGCCAAAAGGAGAGACCGCCTTGACCGGGTAAAAATCGTCCGAATGCTCGCTCACGTTTTCCCTTTGGCCGCGTTTTTGGTTTATTCATCTATATCTATACATATTTTCCTGTTCTTTTCTGTTTGTGGATGTCGGTTTCGATTTGCGTGTTGGGATGTACAAGTGTGTGTGTGTGTCCGAATGCGTGCGTGCGTGTGTGCTTCCTTGCATGTGTGCGTGCGTGTTTACGTGAATGTGTGTGCGTCTACGAGTACATTTATGCGAGTATGTGTGTGTGTCTACGAGTACATGTATACGTGTATGTGTGTGTGTGTCTACGAGTACATGAGCGTGTGTGCGTCCACGAGTACATTTATGCGAGTATGTGTGTGTGTTGAGTACATGTATGCGTGTATGTGTGTGCCTTTATGAGCGTATACGAGTACATTTATGCGAGTATATGTGTGTGTGTGTGTGCGAGTACATGTATGCGTGCATGTGTGTGCGTCTACGTGTACATTTATGAGCGTAGCTGTGTGTATGTTTGTTTGCGTTTATGAACATTTAAGTATCCATGTATTACAGTAGAATAATAAAACATTTTTTTCCCATTACAATCCCACGTAAATTTAGATGCATTTTCTCGTGTCTCTCCCCCCCCCTCCCTCGGCTTATCACTCCATGTGCGTGTGAGGTCGTGTACACTTTTTATGTGTGCGTGTCTCTGCTATCACCCAAATCCTTTAGTTTGAAGAGAGGAACACTTCAGGAGATTGCAGAATTGCAGTTGGAAATGTGGTGTTGTGTTTTGGTTGCTGTTCTGCCTCTTGATATCATTATTGCTATCATTATCATTACTATTTTCATTATCAATATTATCATTATGTTTATTTTTATTTTGCCATTACTGTTATCATTATTATTATTATTAATGGTAATAACAATAACAATGATAGCATTATTATTGTCATTGTTGTTATTGTTATTATCAATATCATAATCCTCATCATCACCATGATAATGATAATGATGATGACAACAATGATCAGTAATGAAGACAAAAATAAAGAATTAAACAAAATCGTTGAAACAATTATGAAGCACAAGTTAATATTTATCATCTAATGAATAACTAATTCTCAACTGGCATATAAAAATGTAATATCATAATAATACAATGATATTATGATAATCTTATATCGTGTGTTTTTCATTAATCGCAATGTAATGTATTTGGGTTTCCATAAATTAGTTTAGCTATTCGAAGTGAGATAGAGATAGATAGATAGATAGATAGAGAGATAGATAGATAGAGAGATAGATAGATAGAGAGAGAGAGAGAGAGAGAGAGAGAGAGAGAGAGAGAGAGAGAGAGAGAGAGAGAGAGAGAGAGAGAGAGAGAGCGAGAGACAGATAGATAGATAGAGAGAGAGAGTGAGAGCGAGAATGAATAAATAAATAAAAACAAAATATGTATTCACGATTCTCCTCGAGTCTTGCAAATCTAAAAAAAAAAAAAAAATCATAAACAAAAGACACTAGTTGGCAACTCCGGAAAAAAACTGACGACGAGAGACCATGTATATATTTTTTTCTCTCTATTTATTTGCTTGTTTATATCTGTTTATTCTTTATCTTTTTTTCGTTTTCTGAAGACGACTTGAAAGCCCCTTTGATATCTCGCTTCTTCAGTAGCCAAGGACGCTTTTTTTGGGATTTCTTAATCTTTAACTTACGTAACTCAGATGCCGTTCTGTCTCTTTGTTTTTTCTCGGCTCTCTCTCTCTCTCTCTGTTTGTCTGTCTCCATCTCTCTCTCTCTCTCTCCTCTTTCTTTTTCTCTCTTCTCTCTCTTCCTCTTTCTTACTCTATTCTCTATCTCTCTCTATCTCTCTCTCTCTTCTCTCTCTTTCTCTCTCTCTCTCTCTCTCTCTCTCTCTCTCTCTCTCTCTCTCTCTCTTCTCTCTCTCTCTGCTCTCTCTCTCTCTCTCTCTCTCTCTCTCTCTCTCTCTCTCTCTCTCTCTCTCTCTCTCTCTCTCTCTCTCTTCTCTCCTCTCTCTCTCTCTCTCTCTCCCTATTCCTCCATCCCTGTCATCTCAACTATCTCTATCTGTCTATTGTCATATCTGTTTCTCTGTCTTTCTGTTTCTGGCCAAAAGTCCGTTTAAAATATATTTCGCCTCTCTCTCTCTCTCTCTCTCTCTCTCTCTCTCTCTCTCTCTCTCTCTCTCTCTCTCTCTCTCTCTCTCTCTCTCTCTCTCTCTTCTCTCTCTCTCTCTCTCCCCCCTCTCTCTCTCTCCGCCACCAACTTCTTATCTTTTCTTCCTCCCCTATCTCGAAATATCCCCCTTTTCCCTCACTTTCTCTATTCAATATATCTTCTTCCATTCTTCTCCGCTCACATGCCTATTTTTATATTTATACCCTTCACCATCCACTCCCTACCCACTCCCTTGCCTTTCCTATCCACACGCTACTCCTCCGCATCCCACTCCTTACTCCCTACTCGCGCTCACTCCCACTCCCTATTTACTCTCTAATTGCTCACTCCCTTCTTTCCATCTACTCCCTCCCCAGCCTCCCCCCATACCCCCCCCCATCTACTCTCAACCCACCCTCCCATCCCTCCCCCTCCCCCCACTCACTCCCCCTTCCCATCTACTCCTCCCCTCCACTCCCCCACTCTCTCCCCCCCTCCCCCATCCACTCCCTACCCCTACCCTACCCACTTCGATTCTTCGTCACTCTATTCATCAAATAAGTTACCAAATTTTCCTTATCTTGACAGGTAAGGGGGTCTTCATGTCACCCTACTCCCCCCAACCTCTCTTTCCTCCCCCAACCCCACCCTCTCTCCTCTCCCTACCCCACCCTCTCTCCTCCCCTCCCCCAACCCCCACCCTCTCTCTCTTCCCCCACCCACCCACCCCACCTCTTCTCTTCCCCTCCACCCACCCCCACCTCTCTCTCTTCCCACCCCCATCCCCACCCCTTCTCTCCTCTCCCCCCAACCCCCACCCCTTCTTCCTCCCCTCCCCACTCTCTCTCTTCCCCAAACCCACCCACCCCCACACTCTCTCTTCCCACCCCACCCTCTCTCTTCCCCCACCCTCTCTCTCTTTCCCCCACCCACCCCAACCTCTCTCTCTTCCACCCCCCCCCACCCCTTCTCTCCTCTCCCCCAACCCCCACCCTCTCTCCTCTCTCCCAACCCCCACTCTCTCTCCTCTCCCCCATCCCCACCCTCTCTCCTCTCCCCTCTCATCACCCTCTCTTTCTCCCCCAACCCCACCCTCTCTCCTCTCTCCCAACCCCCCACTTCTCTCTCCTCTCCCCCATCTCTCTCACCCTCTCTTCTCTCACGTCCACGTCAATGGTAAAATTGCACGGGGAGGTAGGCGGACTAGATAAAAAAAAAAGAAGGAGGGGAAGTGAAGGGGGGAAGAGGAGGGAGAGAAGGGAAGGAGATGGGAGGAATGTGTTTGTCTCTCTCTGTTTCATTTCCCTTTGTTTCTTTCTCTCTTTCTGTGTCTGTCTGTCTTTCTGTCTGTGTGTCTGTCTGTCTTTCTCTCTTTCTGTGTCTGTCTGTCTGTCTCTCTCTCTCTCTTTCTCTTTCTCTTCTCTTTCTCTCTCTCCCTCTCTCTCTCTCTCTCTCTCTCTCTCTCTCTCTCTCTCTCTCTCTCTCTCTCTCTTCTCTCTCTCTCTCTCTTCCTCTCTCTCTCTCTCTCTCTCTCTCTCTCTTGCTCGCCAACTCCATCTATTTTTCTATCAATCTACTTAACTCTCTATCTATCCAATCGTCTATCTTAATATCTTTTTCAGACTTCTCATTCGTTCTCTTCACATCATACATTTCCCATCCTATTTTCCCCCTTTCCTCTTTTTTTTCTTCTTCTTCCCTCTGTTATCATATTTCCCCTATCTCCTCTCTATCTTTGTTTCCTTGACCCCTTCCTCTATTTTCCTTTCCCTCTCATTCCCTCAGGCTTTATGCAAATTCGTCGTGGTTTCAGTTTGAATTCGACAAAAGAAACGAAGGGAAACTGGAGGATTAGCGACGTAGGGGAAAAAATGATTGTCGTTTCACATGTTGATATAAATTCGATTCCTTTTTTTTTTTTTTTTTGTTTTTTTTATGGATATACTATATACTTATAGATGTATACACGTTTGCGTATCGCGTGTAAGTTTATCATAAATGAAAATAAAATATATGGAGGGGGTCGTTTCGTGTGCGGGATTATATATAACTAAATATTTATACATATTCATAAAATATACTTTATATTTATACATTTTCTTATAGAATTTGAATATATACGGTTTACACATACTCATTTACATACGCAAGCAGACATAGAAATAGAAATACAACATGTATTGAGATACGTATATAGAAATACTATTAAAGTCTTCTAATTGTATAAACGTATGAATGAGAATGAAATATATGATGAAATACATAATACACACATAAACCTTTTTGTTTATCACGCCCAAGCGCAGGTATAAATAAGAGGGACTGATATTAAGCATCAAAATATTCTTCCTACTAATAGATTAGCGTGAAACCGGATATTTCTCAGTGTTGTTCAAGGAAGAAATATACAACTGGAGGCAAGACTCATAATATATCAGAGATCCTGTGGGAGGAAAGAGAGAAAATGTGTGTGTGTGTGAGTGTGTGAGTGTGTGAGTGTGTGTGTGTGTGTGTGTGTGTGTGTGTGTGTTGTGTGTGTGTGAGAGAGAGAGAGAGAGAGAGAGAGAGAGAGAGAGAGTGTGAGTGTGTGAGTGTGTATGTGTGAGTGTGTGTGTGTGTGTGTGTGTGTGAGTGTGTGTTGTGTGTGTGTGTATATATACATATATACATATATATTCACTGTATACGTTAGTGTTTGTGTTGCGTGGCACCCCCCCCTCCCAGACACACATGAGGAACCCGGAATGCGTTTCCATGTACGTAACCTTCATTTGAAACTTACATCGAACGCGAGAAGAAGATTGTAAAACACCGTGGCATGACATAGCCGCAGATCCCATAAGCGCTCTCCTGTATTACATAAGAGAGAAAATGCCATCGTTTCTCGGTGCAGAACATATGCAAATGCCATGCAAAGTGCGGTGGTTTAACAATCATGCGACCGCCACGCATGCGCAGAAGCGGCGGACAGTGCGCATGGCGAGGCAGCTGACGGAGCCAAGGTCACGGGGAGCCAAGGTCACGGGGAGCGCTGGCCAGTGTCGCTCGGGTGCGCTTTTTTTTGCGGGCGCGCTTGTCTGAGAGCTGCTTTCTCTCCTTCTCTTCTTCTTCTTCTCCCTTCTTCTCTCCTTTCCTCCTTTTCTTCCTCTTCGTTTTTAATCCTCTCCTTCTCTTCCTTCTTTCTTCCTATTCTCCTCTTTTTTACCTCTTTGTTTTCCTTTCACGTTCTCCTTCTCTTCCCCCTTCTCCTCTTCTTTTCCTTTTTCCCTCTTGTTTCCCTTCCCCCTTCTCTCCCCTTCGTTTCCCTTCCCTCTTCCCCCACCCTTCCGCCTTTAATTCTCTTCTCCTCTCCTTCCTCCCCCTCTTCTCCTTCCCTTCCCTCTCCCTCAAATCCTCCCCCCTCTTTCTTCTTCCCCCTCTCTTCCTCCTCCCCTCTCCTCCTTCCAACCCCCTCCACCCCTCCACCCCAAGCTGGTTCTTCCCTTGCGAGTCGAAAAGAGGGAAGGATTTTGCTACTGCGGTCGTCAACAGAATAATAAACAATATTAATATGAATAATGATGGTAATAACGATAAGGATGTTGTATATATATATTAAACAATGATGAATATATATATGATAATGATAAAAGAACTAGATATTA
>NW_020868486.1:89411-91911 GCF_003789085.1 Penaeus vannamei | reverse complement strand
ATATAAAAGAATGTATAAAATGTTTAAAATTCGTCTCGTAAGAGAGAGAAATAATGATAATAAGATTTTTAAAAAAGAAAAAAATCGCTATTATGTGTATAATACCTCAAGAGAATTATGTTATATAATAATAGTGGTGTAACAAGCACATCATATTTCATATTATTACAACAACAAAGTTAAGAAATGTTATCATATATAACAAGACACCCTGAATAAACAATGTTTATAAAAAGAACTTAGAGTGTAATGATAATAGGAAAATGATGTTAGAAATAATGGTAATACTATTGATGATAATGAAAACAATAATAGTAATAATGATGATGATAATAATAACCGTAATAATGATAATAATGATGATTAAGAAAAATAATTATAACAATTATGGTAAAAATGATAATGATGATTCAGAAAAACGATAAAAACAATAAAAGCAATGATGATATAGTGATAATAATGATATTATTGATGATAAAATGATAATAATGATAAAGATAATAAAAATGAAGACAATAATACTGATACTGATAGTAAAAATGATGATGATGATGACAATAATAATAATAATAGTAATGATAATAATAATCATAATAATGATAGCAATGATAATAATGGTAATGAGGATAATGATAATGATAACAAAAATAATGATAATGATAATACTAATAGTATAAATAATAATAATAATAACAATAATGCTAATGATAATAATCGTTGTCGTTATTGTTATTATCATTATTATCATAATAATAATAATGATAGTGATAATAATAATAATAATGATAATAATAATAATATAAAATAATAATAATAATAATGATATAATAATAATAATAATAATAAATAATAATATAATAGAATAAAACGATAAAAAAAAAGCATAATAATAATAATAATAACATTGATAATAACAATGATAATAGCAATAATCACCAACTATCAGATGATACCAATTTAAGAAAACGTTACAGATAACAAGAACAATAACAACAACACAAATTCTTCCTCCCGACCTCCTTTGTTTCATGTTGTTTTACAATATCCCTCTCTCTCTCTTTCTCTCTTCCTATTTCCATATCATCAGAGATTATGCTTCTCCCCTCCTTTATTCTCTCATCCCTTCTCCCTTTCCCCTTTCACATGGTTATCCAACTCCATTCTCCACCCACGCTGTCGCTAAACTGTTTATCCTGCAAGATTATGCAATATACATTTCATTACCGGCCCCCCTCCCCCCCCCCCCCCTCTGCCTTGCGAAATAAAGTGATCTATGGATATGGTGGTGTGGGATGAGGCTCCCTTTTGTATGCGGAAAATTCGTTACTGTTCGTTGTAGAGGAGGAGGAGGAGGAGAGAGGAGGAGGAGGAGGAGGAGTGGAGGAGGAGGAGGAGGGAGGGAGGGAGGAGGAGGAAGAGGAGGAGAGGGAGGGAGGGAGGGGGGAAGAAGAGGGAGGGAGGGAGGTAGAGGAGGAGGAGGAGGAGGGAGGAGGAAGTGGAGGAGGAGGGAGGGAGGGAGGGAGGAAGGGAGGAGGGAGAGGGGAGGAAGTGGAGGAAGAGGAGCAGGAGGACGAGGAAGGAGAGGAGGAAGTAGAGGAGGAGGAGGAAGGAGAAGGGAAGAGGAGGGAGGGAGGAGGAGGAAGTGGAGGAGGAGGAGGAGGAAGAGGGAGGAGGAATAGAGGGAGAGAGGAGGGAGGGAGGGAGAGGGGAGGAAGTGGGGAGAGGAGAAGGAGGAGAAGAGGAGAGGAGGAATGGAGGAGGAGGGAGGAAGAGGGGGGAGGTGAGGGAGGGAGGGAGGGAGGGAGGAGGGAAGGGAGGGGGAGGGGAGGAGGGAAGCAGGAGGAAGTGGAGGAGAAGTGGGAGAGGAGGAGGCGAGAGGAAGGATAGGGGAGGAGGAAAGGGAGGGAGGAGGGAAGGGAGGAAGAGGAAGGAGCTGGATGGAGGTAGGAGGAGGAGGAGGAGGAAGAAGTGGTGGTGGGAGGAGGAGGAGGAGGAGGGGAGGAAGTGGGAGCAGGAGGATTGGATGAGGAGAAGAAGCAGGAAACGGAGGGAGTGGAGGGAAGGGCAGGGAAGGAGAGAGAGAAGAGCAGAGAGAAAAGAGTAGAGGGTGAAGGATGAAGATTGAAATAATATGGTTACTTGATATAAGTAGGAGTATGGGAGTGAAGGGATGGGATAGGGAGAAGAGAAGATATATAAGATTATGATTAGATATTGAGATGAGAGTAGGGGAATATAGTTTGAGGCATTGATGTGGATAGAAAGAATGAAGGAGGAAAGCAGGAAAAGGACGAGTATGTGGGATAGACGAGAGGAAGAGAGAAGCGATGCAGATGCGAAGGCCAGAATTAAGTGTTCGTAAACAAGGGAGTGAGAGGAGGTGATTCAGAAGATGTTAGGCACAGTATCTTATCGAGGTAGGACCAGTAAGGAGGCATGAGCGGAAAGAGCTGAGAGAGTGGTCCATTAGAGAAATGAGAGAAGTAGGAGGAAGGAGATG
>NW_020868486.1:61911-69411 GCF_003789085.1 Penaeus vannamei | reverse complement strand
ATCAATCTTGCTCTCTCTCTCTCTCTCTCTCTCTCTCTCTCTCTCTCTCTCTCTCTCTCTCTCTCTCTTCTCTCTCTCTCTCTCTCTCTCTCTCTCTCTCTCTCTCTCTCTCTCTCTCTCTCTCTCTTGTCCATCTATTAATTCATACAGAAGCTCCCTGTCTCTCTCTCTATACACTTAGTTTATCAAGTCCTACTATAAACCAGAGAGCATACTCCAAAGTAATCCAGGTATGCTCATGATATGATTAAGAGAAAATATTTTTGGACGTAATTCCGAAATGTAAACAACGATTGCATCATCCGACCTAAAACATACAATAAGATTAGTTTCTTGGTCGGGAAATGTCTTCTTTGATTCATCTCGGCACCGATTCCTAATCTAAAATTAATACGATTAGAGAAGTTATGACGTACGTACGAGGTTATTCTTATGGAGGGGAGGAACATGGTCGTTAGTGAGTAAACTGGTCGTTAGTGGTGTTGGTCGTTGAGTAAACTGGTCGTTGATGGTTAAGTGGTTAGTGGTGTTGGTCGTTGAGTAAACTGGTCGTTAGTGGTGTTGGTCGTTGAGTAAACTGGTCGTTAGTGGTGTTGGTCATTGAGTAAACTGGTCGTTAGTGGTGTTGGTCGTTGAGTAAGCTGGTCGTTATACGAGGGTTCGGGGACATAAAAAAAATAAAAGTTGATTAGAAAATGTTAATGACACACGCCTATCACTTAAGCTTCTCAGGTTCCAACGATTACGTTCGTCTGTATTCCCTTCTCTCCTCCTCCTATCCCTCATTATCTTCAGTTCCCTCCTTATTCCCTGCTTCGGGATTCTTCATCCTCTCTTCTTCTGTTTTCATTCACATTTCCCCTATTCTCCCTTTCTCCTTTTCTCTATTTCCCCTTCATCTGCCTTTCCTTCTCCCTCTCCCTTAATTCTCCTACTCTATCAATTCTCCTTCTACATCCCCTGTCCCTTCTACCTCCTCTTTTCTCCTTCCTTTTGGTTTATCTTTCTTTCGTCTTCTTATCCCTCCTTGTCTCCCTTCTCTTCTAATTCCAATCCCTTCTCCCTCTTTCTTTCCCTCTTTATCCTTCCTTCATTTTATCCCACTTTCCTCTCTCCTTATTGCTCTCTACACCTTTCTCTTCTATTCCTTATCACTCTCTCTCTACTCCTTTCCATTTCTCTCTCCCATTATCCTCCTTTTTGTTTTCCCCTATCTTCCTTTCTCTTTATCCCTACCTACCCCTTTCTCTTCTATTTTTCATCAAACCCCTTTCCCTTCTCTCTCCCTCTTATCCTCCTCCTCCCCTTCTTACTCCTTACCAACCCTTCTCTCTTTCCTCCCTTCCTTATGCTTCCTCTCCTTCCTCCGTACCACTCCTCTCCCGTCCCCCCCCCCCACTCCTTCCGTCCTCCTCTCCCACGTCCCCCCTCTCCCGCGTCCCCATTCCCTACCCCCCCCCCTCGGCCCCTCTCACCCTGCCTCTACTCCCCCCTGTCACCCATTCCCCTCGTCCCCCACTCCTTCCCTCCTCCCTCTCCCACCGTCCTCCCTCTCCTCCCTTTCCCCCTCTCCCCCGGCCCCTACACTCCTCCCACTCCCCCCGCCCCCTTCTCCCCTCGTCCACCCTCTCCCTCACCTGTCGACACGTGATCAGGTGCCGTGAATTCACCTGGCTCGTAGTGGGTGGTTGGCCCTCTGTAATGCGAGGGGACGAGGAATACTGATGGAGTCGAGGGGATGTCAGCTGCTGAGGAGAGCCTAACTTTTTTTGTGTGTCTGTCTGTCCGTTTTTCTGCCTAGTTTGGGTTCTTTCTCTCTCAGACCCTTTTTGTTTTGTTTTTTGTTTTGTTTTTCGTCGTTTTCTTTCTCGCTGTTTTTGACTTTGTCTTTGTGTGTGTGTCTCTCTCTTTCTCTCTCTATTTATCTACCTACACTCTCTTCTCCTTTCCCCTTCTCTCTCTCTCTCTCTCTCTCTCTCTCTCTCTCTCTCTCTCTCTCTCTCTCTCTCTCTCTCTCTCTCTCTCTCTCTCTCCTCTCTCTCTCTCTCTCTCTCTATTTATCAATCTATTTACTCTCCCCTCCCCTCTCTCTCTCACACACGCACACACTCTCATTTTCTCTCCCTCCATCCCTCCCTCCCCCCCCTCCTCTCTTACCCTCCATCCCTCCCTACCTCCCCCTTCATCCCTCGCTCTCTCCCTCTCTCACCCTCTCCTTCCCCCCTCTCTCCTCCCATGATGGATAGTCGAACGGCTCTCAACTCCCCCCCCCCCCCCCCCCAAAAAAAAATAATCACATTTTCTCTGCCATTAGGGATATATTAAATGTTCAGTGTTCATTCATGTTCAGAATTCGTGTTTTAGGGATGTTCATTTTGTTCTCATACATGTGAATGGTGTTAGTATGAAGATGAAAGGAGAGGAAAGACGAATAAGAAGAAAGGAGAAAAAAGAAAAAGAAAGAGGAAGAAAGAAAAAATGAAGAAAGGAGGAAGAAGAATAAAAAGAAAGGAGAAGACGAAGATAAAAAGACTGGGAAAGAAGACGAAAAATAAAAGAAGAAAGGAGAAGAAGAAGAAGGGACAAGAAAAAAGTGAGAGAAAAAAAAGAAACAGAAAGAAGAAAAGGGAACGAGGGAAGAAGAAAATGAGGATGAGGAAGAAAGAAGAAGAGAATGTAAAGGAGAAAAAGAAGATAAAAGGGAAAGAAAAACAAAAAGAGAACAAAATACTAAATATATATATATATATATATATATATATATATATATATATATATATATATATATATATATATTTATGTGTGTGTGTGTGTGTGTTGTGTGTGTGCTGTGTGTGTGTGTGTGTGTGTGTGTGTGTAAGTGTGTGTTGTACGTGTGTGTATTATATAAGTATATATATATATATATATATATATATATATATATAATATATATATATATATATATATATATACATATATAATATATATATATATATATATATATATATATATATATATATATATATATATATATATATATATATATATATAGAGAGAGAGAGAGAGAGAGAGAGAGAGAGAGAGAGAGAGAGAGAGAGAAGAGAGAGATAGAGATAGATAACATAGATAGATAAACAGACAGATAGATAGACATAGATAGATATATGGACATACAGATAGACAGATATGTAGACAGACAGACAGATATAAAAATACAGACAGAAACAAACAAACAAAGACAAATAACCAGACAAGCAGACAGACAAACAAACCCCTTCAAGAAACAACACTCAATTAAAGGACTGAAATGAATGGAAAACCGCACCCAAGGACCCACGCCCGCACGCCCGTCGCCACGCCCATCTGTATGCATGGTGGGCGGCGTACCTCAGTCTCCTCTCTGGCCTTGAGCGAACCCTGGCCTGACGGTGGGTAGTTAGCATACAAGTGGGTCAGTGTTGAAGGGGGGTTGTGAGGAGGGGGTGGGTGGCCGGTTGGGTTGGGGAGGTGGCGTGGAGGGTGGCCGGTTGGGTTGGGGAGGTGGGGGGGGTTAGGGTTGTGAGGGAGGTTGGGTGTGGGGTTTAGGGTTTGGTTGTGAGGGATTGGGGTAGGGTGGGGGTAGGGGTGGGTTGGGTTGTGAGGTAGGGTGTGAGGAAGGGGTTGCGTGGGTGGAAGTGGGTTTGTGAGGGAGGGGGTGTGCGGTGTGGGTTGGTTGTGAGGTGGATGGGGGTTTTGAGGGAAGGGGGGTAGGGTGGATGTGGGTTAGAGGTGGGCTGGAGGTGGACTGGGGTGGTTGAAGGTGGGCAGGAGCATCAAGAGTTTTATGGTTACTCTAATTAGCATTTTAAGTGACTCGCCTCCTCCAGGGCGGGTGGGAAGGGGGGGGGGAAGCCAAGAGGGGGAGGGGATCCAGCCCTTAATGATTATGTGAAACGAGATTAGGTCGTTTCGATGAGGTGATTAGCACGAGGGAATTTCGGATATTATAACCCAAATAATTTCATTTTTTTGTGTGAATTAAAATTTAATACCATACAAGCACTGAACAGGCCAAAGCGACTGAACATAACACCACGTGAACTATGGTGTAGAACATGGAATTTTAACATTTATCAACACCACATACAAGCATAGATTTCAGAACAACGTATGTCATTAATACTTTTACGTAAATAAAACCACAAAGACTGAAAAAAAACATCACACTGAATTCTTTATAATAATAAGGGTAATAGCAATAATGATGATAATGACAATAATAATAATAATGGTAGTAAGGATGCTATTGATAATGATAATGATAGTAATAACCATACCAATAGTAACAATAATAATAGTAGTAATAATTATGATAATGATGATTAAGATAATTATGATAATGATAATGAAAATAATAATGATCATGATGATAATAATGAAAATAATAATAATCATGATAATGATAATGAAAATAATAATAATCATGATAATGATAATGGAAATAATAATAATCATGATAATGATAATGAAAATAATAATCATCATGATAATAATACATGATAATAATGAGATAATATTCATGATAATAGATAATTTCATTAAAACAATAATGAGAATGGTAAAAATAATGATAATGATAACAATGATGATAATTATAATGATAATTGCAACAATAATAATAATAGTAATAACAATGATAATGATGACGATGAATATGATATTGATAATAATAATAATCATAAAATGATAATGGGTATATTAATAATAAAAAAGTAATTGTGATAACAACGAGGATGATAACTCGATAAATGTATATTAGAAATACAGAAAAAAATCATGATAATAATGATAATAATGATGATACTATGGTAACCACAGTTTTAGCAAACATTAAATCTTAATTTGAAAAATCGAATCGTCTGTCTTAAAAAAAAGAAAAAGGACATGAACATCGCCAATGAAAAAAAAAATAAATAAAAAAAAAGATAGAAAGATAGGAATAGTGATAACGATTATAAATCAGCATCTCCCCTTAACCCTAAATAGATAAAAATAAAAAAGTAGATAAATAAGATAAGAATAGCGATAACGATTATAAATTAGCAATCTCCCCTTAACCCTTAATTCATCAACGTGCAACTTAAGGGCCTAACCCGACTTGCAATCAGAGCTGTTGCAACGTCGTTAGTCTATTCCAAACAGTGCAAGATCAAGAGCCAGAATCCATTAGCAGCGTGGGCGTCGCTATTATTACTGGAGGGGTTATACGGGCGTGAGGGAGGTCGAGGGAAGGCGGTGGAGGGGGGGGGAGGAGGTTGAGGGAAGGGGGGGAGGAGGGAGGGAGGTTGAGGGGATGGGCTTAAAGGAGGGGGGGGGGGGTCGAGGGTGGGGGGGGAGGTCGAAGGAAGGCGGGAGGAGGCGTGAGGGGATGGGCTTAAAGAGGGGGGGAGGAGGGCGTGAGGGAGGTCGAGGGAAAGGGGGGGGGGATGGGTTTAAAGTGGGTGGGGTGAGGAGGTCGAGGGAGGGGGGGAGGCGTAGGAGGGCTTAAGGGGGGGGAGGGGTTGAGGGGATGAGGGGGGGGTGTGTGGGTGGGGGTTGGGGGGGCAGGGGGGTCGAGAGGATGGGCTTAAAGTGGGGGAGGGGGGGTTGTGGGAGGTCGAGGGAAGGGGGGGGGAGGTTTGTAGGGGGTTGACGTGAGGTGAACAGGGGGGCGGAGGTGTAGGACTGCAGGGATTGGCATGAGATGGTGGGGGTGAAGAAGGGGGGGGGAAGGTTTGTAGGGGGTAATGTGAGGGGGGGGTGACGGTGGGGTGAAGGGAGGGAGGTATAGGATTGCATGGGGTGATTTGAGGTGGAGGGGGGGGGTTGTCGGGGGCTGAAGGGGGATATGAAGGATTGCAGGGGTTGGCGTTAAGGGGGGGAGGGGGGTGAAGGGCGGGAGGAGGGGTGTTAGATCGAGGTTTGTAGGATTTGAAGGGAAAGATGTATAAACGGAGGGGGGGAGGGAGAAGGGGGTGAGAAGGGGTTGGTGAGAGCGTGGGGTTAGGGTTGCTTGAGGATGTTGGGGAGGAGGTGAAGTGAGGGGTTGTGACATGGGGGGGGGGTACGTGAGGTTTGCATAACTGGACGGGACAAGGGGTCGAAAGGGGTTTAAAAAAGAGGTATTGGGATCGTGGGGAAGATTCCAGAAATGCTGGGTTAAGAATGTAGGGGTTAAATGGGGTGTGTGTGATACGAACATGGGGGAAAGAGGGAGAGAAATGGTTACTAAAGGTGTTGGGGACGAGCAGGGGGGGAAAGGAGGGGCGGGTTGGTGTGGGTTGGTACGGGTCGTTGGGGGGAGGGGGAGGTTGTGGAACGGGGGTGGGGTGGAGGGGCATGGATAAAGGGAGGGAAAGGGCGAAGGAGAGAGATTTGACAAGATTCCTATTCGCAGTCATTCATTTTTTTTCTTTTTTCATGATTTTTGTTTCCTTGCTTGTTTCATTAAAGACGAGTGGGGAGGGAGAGCGAGAGAGAGAGGGAGAGAGAGAGAGAGAGAGAGAGTGTGTCCACACACACACACACACACACACACGCAAAACACATAATATATTTACACAAAACACACATACACACGCACTCTCACACACATACACATACACACACACACACACACACACACCACACACACACACACACACACACATATATATATATATATATATATATATATATATATATATATATATATATATATATATATATATATATATATATACAGATATACGTGTGTGTACAAACAACAAATATTAAAAGAAAATCCTCCTACCCCTCCCCACCCCCCTCCATTCCCCTCCCCCCCCTCCTTCCACCCACCCCCCCACCCCACCTCCCACACCCCTTTCCAAAAAAAAAAAAAAAAAAAAAAAAAAAAAAAAAAAAAAAAAGCACTACCCACCGGCACACGCGAACACAGAATTTCCTCTCCGCTATTCATGAAAATCTGATGTTTTTTGTCATGTGTTTCCCCAAGACGCTCTTTCAGCTCTCGGCTTGCCTTTGTGTGGCTGAAGAGAGCGGGCAGCATCTCGGGCACAAGGGTGAATGGTCTCGCTTCCTTTGAGTGGGGGCTTGATTAACTATAATGATGGTGGTGGTGGTGATGTGGTGATGATGGTATGGGGATGGTGATGAGGAGGAGGAGGAGGAAGAAGATGGTGATGAGGAGGAGGAGGAGGAAAGATCGTGATGATGATGAGGAGGAAGAAACGATGAGAGTGAATGATGAGAAGACGGGGATGATGATGATGAGAAATAATAATGACGATGGATGAGGAGGAAGGAGGAGGATTGATGAATGAATGATAAGGTGATGAGAATGATCATGATGATGATGATGATGGTGATGGGATGATGATGATGATGAGGAGGAGGAGGAGAATAATGATGGTGTTGGTGGTGGTGAGATGGTGATAAGAAGAGGATGATGAGGAGCGGAAATGATGATGGTGGTGGTGGTGATGATATACATAATGATGATGAGGATGAGGATGGTGA
>NW_020868486.1:31911-49411 GCF_003789085.1 Penaeus vannamei | reverse complement strand
TTAAAGAGGAAACAAAATAATAGAAAAGAAATTAAAAGAATAATAAGATAAAAAGAAAGAAGAGAAAAAAGTAGAGACAAAAAACGAAAAAAAGTAAAAAAAACAAAGACAGTAAATAGAAACAGAAGGAGAAATGAAGAGTGAAACGGAGAAATATCGAATAGCAGAAAGTAAGAATAAAAAAGGGGGAATGCAGAAAATATTGACAAGCAGAATAACAGGAAAAAATTAATAAAGATTGACACGGGGGTGGAAAGAACGGAAAATAAGAATAAATAAGAAAGCAGAGAAGAGAGAGAAAAAAAAGAAAGAAATAGAATAATAAGAAATTGACACGAGGGAAAAGATGAGGAAAATATGAAGTAAAAGAAAAGATGTGAGAGAGAAAATAAAGAATAAAGACTGACACGGGGGAAAAGTAAGGAAAATATCGACAAGCGGAATAGTAGAGAGAGAGAGAGAGAGAGAGAGAGAGAGAGAGAGAGAGAGAGAGAGAGAGAGAGAGAGAGAGAGAGAGAGTGAGAGAGAGAAAAGACATAGGGGGGGGGGGTAAGAACAATTTCAAGTAGCAGCAAAGAGAAAGAGAAAGGGAGAGAGAGAGGAGACAGAGAGAGAAAGAAGGGGGGGGGGTTGCGGAAAATGTTTATTTGCAGAAAACTAGTGGAGCAAATAAAATCAAATTTACTAATAATTTTAAAAAATGAGTAAGGAGGAAAAAGTACAAAAAATATCAACTAGCAGAGAAGAAGATAAAAAGGAAAGAAAAAAAAACGCAATAGAGAGTAAAAGTATGACAATTTTCAACAACCAGAAAAGCAGAAAAGAGAAAGAAAGAGAGAAATTAACATGATAAAGGAGGAAAAAGTACAAAAAATACCAACTAGCAGAGAAGAAGATAAAAAGAAAATAAAAGAAAAATGCAATAGAGAGTAAAAGTGTGACAATTTTCAACAACCAGAAAAACAGAGAAGAGAAGAGAAAGAAAGAGAAATTGACATGGACGGAAAAAAATAAGGAAAAGCAGAGAAGAGAAGAGAAAAGAAAGAAAGAAATTAACATGGATGGAAAAATAAGGATAAGGAGAGAAGAGAAGAGAAAAGAAAGAAAGAGAGAAGGAAAAGCAGAGAAGAGAAGAGAAGAGAAAAAAAAGAGAGAAACTGACATGGACGGAAAAAAAAAGAAAAGCAGAGAAGAGAAGAAAAAAGAAAGAGAGAAATTAACATGAACGGGAAAAAATAAGGAAAATACCAAATACTCTAAAACGCTTACGGTAAGGAGGTTTTTTAAGGAGGTTTCACGAAGGAATAATTTACATCGTAGGAGGAGGAGGAACTTGGGCGGTCACTAGGAGGAATCTTTTGGCGTTTAGGAAGGACTTTCTTCAAGGAATGCCAAAAATAAACAGGGGGGGGGGGCACGGAGTAGTTGTATTATGTATAAGAAATAATGTGATCTTTGGAAACGCTAATAACAGTAACAACAAAATCTTAAGATGGTCGTCTCTCCTTTATTAATTTTCGGTCTTCCTTTCCCTTTTCTTTCCCTCTTCTGTTTTTTTTTTCTTCTTTTTTTTTTTTTTTTCTTTTCGTATCTCTCTCTCTCTGCCTTTCCTTTTTTGTTTTTCGCTCTGTCGCCCCCTTCTCACTTCCTTTATTATTTTTCGCCCTTCCTTTTCCCCTTTCCTTTCCGTTTTTTTTTTTTTTCTTTTCTTTTCTTTTCGGCTCTCTCTCTCTCTCTGCCTTTCTTTTTTCGTTCTTTCACCCCCTTCTCATTCCAAATCTTCCTAAAAGTCACTTCTTCTTTTACTTCTCTCTTTTCCCACTTCCTCTCTCTTCTTACTTTAACTCATCCACCTCTTCGCTTCCTTATCCCCTTCCTTTCCTTTCCCATTCTCTTTTTCTTTCTTTTTTTCCCTGCTCCCTCCCCCTCCCTTCTCCCTCCCCCTCCCTCTTCCTCTGATGATGATGATAATGAGGGTGAACGATGATGGTGATGGGTGAATGATGAATGATGATGAATGAAGATGACGATGATGATTGTGATGAAAGATGGTGATGATGAGGATGGAGATCAGAGAGAGGTGACGAGTGAGAGAAGAGAGAGAGAGAAGAGAGAAGAGAGAGAGAGAGAGAGAGAGAGAGAGAGAGAGAAGAGAGAGAGAGACAGAAGACAGAACAGACAGAAGAACAGACAGACCAGACACAGACAGACAGCAGACAGACAGACAGACAGACAGACAGACAGACAGACAGAGGGAGACAGAAGACAGAGAAATAGAGAGAGAGGGAGAGAGAAAAAAATAGATTAGAAGACAGAGAGAAGAGAGAGAGGGGAGAGCGAGGTTGCCAAGCCTTATTTAAGCAATCGCCCCCCAAGGAACCCAAGCCCAGCGTCTGGGAGATCAAAGAGATTCCGCGCGTGATGACCCGGGCAAAAAATGAATCAAAAGGTTCATAATGAGCTAGAAAAATGGCTCTTTATGGCACTTAATGACTCTTAGTGTATGTGTGCCTCGGGGTGTCGACGCTGCCACAGAGAAAAAGTGGAAACGTTGACGAAATGAATAATGACTTTGTGAAGCAAGAAACACACACATTCACACATACACACGTTTGCATTCACACACACATACACATTCACACTTACACATCACATTCACACATACAAACATTTACATTCACACACATAATTCACACACACACACAACATATTACACACATACACAAAATTTAATTATCACTTCACACACACACACACTACACACACTCACACACATACATATTTCATTCACATACATTCATACACATTTCACACATTCACACACACACGCATATTCACACCACATGCACACATATAACCATACTTATTCATATACACATCCTATATCATTCAAACATTTTATCATGATCAAGACACCCTGTTATTCATTATATTTTGACACGAAGGAATACACATTTTCTAATTGAAAGACACTTTTTGACATTTGAAAAGAGTCAAAGCACTTCCACACACATTTGTAAGACAGCTTTTTCACATTTCTTTTTTTTTTTTTTTTCTTTTTCCTTACACCTTGGTTTCCCTTTTATTGCCTTCACTTTATCCACACACACACACAAAAAAAAAAATCTCTTTCTTTCTGCGCTTTCCACCCACCTCCACCTTACCCCCCCCCCCTTTTTCTTTTCCTATCTCCCTCAACTCTCCTTCTCTCTTTCTCCTTTTCTCTTTACCTTGACCTTGTCCATTCTTCCTCCCTCCCTTCACCCTCTTTCTCTACTCCTTTCTCCTTTCACTTATCCTTTCCTTCCCTCCTCCCTCTTTCGTTCCTCCCTCAACCCTCTTCTTCCTCATTCCTCCATTTATCCTTTCCCTCCCTTCTCCCTCTTTCTCTCCCCCTGCATCCTCTACCTCCTTTCAATTTCCTTCTTCTATTCATCTTCATCATATGCAGCTTAAATACATAGATCAATATATAGATAGATAGAGAGATCAAAAGATACATCGATAATTACGAAGATAGAGAGAGAGAGAAAGGAAAGAGAAATGAAAGAAGAGAGAGAAGAGAGCGAGAGATAAGAGAGGCCGAGAGAGAAAGAGAGAGAGAAAGAGATGAAGAGGACAGAGAAAGAGAGCGGGAGAGCGAGAGAGAGAGAGAGGATGAAGAGAGAGAGGAGAGACGAGAGAGAGAGAGAGAGAGAGAGAGAGAGAGAGAGAGAGCACGCAGAGAGAGAGAAGAGCAGAGAGGAAGACGAGAGAGAGAGAGAGAACGTACACTTATCCCCCGTAGTTTTTAATGTTTTTTACTATTGTTGTTCATGTGTATAAAAGCTGCAATTGGAAATAAATGATAGTGGCCAATGAATGTATGATTGCAAGGTAGGCAAAAACTATTGTAAAATTTATTGTTTCTAGCTTATAATTTTTTTTTCTCTCTTCATACTCAATATAGACTTCTATTGCTATTCATTTTCTTTGAGTACCTACAAAGAGTTTATTCATATGTTCCTTAGAGTGATGGGAGCAGTCAACAGTATTCGGCTAAAATGAGCATTTAAATAAGTTAGCGTTTCACGCTAAAATAATAGAATGTGCAATAAAAGGAAGAAGAAATGCAAAAACTGTCTCATTGAAAGATGAATAAGTAAGTTGGTTCGGTCACACAGTATTAACAGTTTTGTAGTTACATACATGCTTATATACTTCGTGCAAACATATATATAATTTTATATCACTATAATAATTATATATATTATACGTAGTAACATAAATAATTATAAATATATAGACTTATAGTATATTATATATATATATATATATATATATATCGGAAAAAATATAACATAATAAACTATATTAACTAGTTTCAACTTGTAAATATATATATATATATATACCTGGTATATATTATATATATAA
Organism: Penaeus vannamei; assembly: GCF_003789085.1. Taxonomy (NCBI): domain Eukaryota; kingdom Metazoa; phylum Arthropoda; class Malacostraca; order Decapoda; family Penaeidae; genus Penaeus; species Penaeus vannamei. Next base: position 44,995 of record NW_020868486.1, on the reverse strand, counting down.
ATTTTTTCACATGTAATAAAGGTATATATAATAATTGACTTATAGGATATATATATATTATATATATGATAACTAGTAAATATTACTAAATATATATAGATATATATTTCCTGAGATAATATCATACAACACATCTACACATTTGGCATCGAGAGTCGGTTTCACACCACCAATAATATATATATATAAATGATATAATGAGTATATATATATAAAGTAATTTATTCTATAAATAGATGATACTTTAATGCATATAGATATCTATATTTATAATATAATAATATACATATATATATATTATATTAATTATATATATAACTAATACTCATAATATATTATAATATATTATTATATAACATACAAACTTTATATTAATGTAAATAATATATATTACACATTATAATTAGTATATATATATATATTATATATATAACATGGAGAAAATCAGATACACTAGTGTAATGGGCGTCAAGCACACACATCAACAGCACCACACAACACACACACACACTACAATGCACACATTGTGATGTTGTGTGCGAGAACAAGGTTTTACACTCGATCATATCATACCCAAAGTCAGTCCAATCTACACCCTCCACTCCACCCAACCTGCAAATCAACACACCGAAGACCCAACAGCTAATGGACGACGGACCATTACCACTCGCGAGCCCCCCACATCCTCCCGCCCTTTCTCTCCCCACCCTCCCAGTGAAAAAAAGAAAATCCTAAAAACACACACTAACTACACACCTAGAGATAATATAGAAGAGAATATCTCGTTAGAGCGTGTGCGTGACTAATAATGTTCCTTCCTCCAGTCTCTTTTAATATATTTTTGGACAATATGTAGTCAAAACAAAGAAAACTGCAGACACTCGCTTTGAATCAACTTTAACTACGTCTTATATATGCGAGAAAGTTTGATTGGTCGCGTCAGGCAAATTCGGCGATGCTGGTCGTGGCGCCGATGGAAGGGGAAATCAATCGGGGAGAAAGGGGAAAGGGGCGGAGGAAAGGGAGGAAAAGGAAGGGGGAGAGATAGAAAGACTGATAAGGAGGAAGGGAGACATAAGATAGGAGAGTGGTAAATCAGAATCTGAGATCAAGACGGATAGAAGTGACAGGCTGTATTGGGTATAGAAGGAAGCAGCAGGAGAAACAGGAAGGAAGAGATTGAGAGGACATAAACATAAGAAAAAGACATAAAAAAAGACAGAAGAATAATAAAGAAAAAAATAAAGAAAACAAGAAAAAGGAGATAAAAAGAAGAATCGCATGGGAGAAAACACGTAATGGAACAAATGAAGAACCTACTGATCTAAGTGTTAAGGAAAGTTGACGGAAGAGGAGAGGGTAAACCTCATTGCAAGGAACATTCTCGAACATAACCATTCCTTTGGACGGATAGAGGAGATCGTGGTAAGATAGATAGGATCGGAAACGATTAGAGAAAGCGATAGAACGCAGGGAAAGATAGCAGAGATAGAAAGACGGATTAAGGAGCGGATAGGTAAAGATAAATGAATAGTAGAGAGAGAGCATGAAATGATTGGTCTAAATGGACTCATTGAATACACGCAAAGGTAGAAGGAGGAGGAAGCGAAAATGTGAGGAGAGGAGAGAAGAAGACGATGAGATGAGAGAGCGAGAAAGGAAGGGAGGAAGGAAAAGGAAGAGAGAAGAGGAAGGGGAGAGAAAGAGGAAGAGAGGAGAGAGGAGAAGAGGAGAGAGAGAGAGAGAAGAGAGAGAGCGATAAATATTCTTATCAATCGTATTAGTGATATCATCAAACATGTCAGCAGCAATCCATATTATTCTTTATTGATATTGGAATAATGTAAACAAGAAAATAGTGATGTATAACGAAGAGAAAAAGAGAAAGCCAGAAGAACAAATGAGAGAAATGTATAGCAGATAATAACTATATAAACACTGAAAAATATTTGTTACCCTCCTTAGGACTCTATGAAAAAATAATAAGATGGAACTAATAGGCTACAATGGTAAGGAGAATGATGAGGTATAAGAATAGGAGAGAATGAGTAGAGATGGGGAGAGGAAGGTATAAAGATGACAGTTAAAGATTAATAGAAGAAAAAGAGAAAATGGAAGAATGGGATGGGAAGATAGTACGAATAAGTAGACACTTGAGTGATTAAATAGAAGGAAAGCGGAGAAGTGAAAGAGATAGGTGGAAATAAGTAGAAAGACTGAATGAAGGACGGAAGGAAAAGAATGAGGGGTGAAAGATGGGAGTAAGGCACAGAATAATGAGAAAAGAGAGAAAGAAGGAGAGGTGAAATGGAAGAGATTGAAATTAGGAATAGAGTAAGAATATCGGATATGAGGATGGAGGAAGAGGAGAGTGAAAAATAGATGGAAAAGATCTGATAAAGATAAGGAAATAAGCAATGGGGGAGAAAAATAGAGGAAAGGAGAAGAGGGGAGATAATAATACGAAGAAGAGGAGAAAAGAAACAGAGGGGAAGAAAGTTAAGAATAAAAAGGAAAGAAAGAAGAAGAGAAGAGACATATAAGAGATTATAAGGAAAGGTAAGGAAGAATGGGTAATAGAAAGGTAGAAGGAAAGTAAAATCCGAAATAGGAAAAATATGATGTTAAAGGGGAGTGGAGAGAAATAAATCGATAAAGAGATTAGTAAATGAGAAAGAATAATAAGTAAAAGACAAAAAAAAAGAAGTAGTAGAGAATTGAATAATAATGATGGTACAGTAAAGTAAGGAAATTGAAATGCATTAAGAGAAAAGCAAGTATAGAATACAAAGAAAGGGATAAAAGGAAAAAGAGAAGAGAAGAGAAAGGTCCAGAAGAGAGAAGAGAGAGAGAGAGAGAGGAGAGAGAGAGAGATAAGGAGAAGAAGAGATGAGAGGAGAGAGAGAGAGAGAGAGAGAGAGAGAGAGAGAGAGAGAGAGAGAGAGAGAGAGGAGAGGAGAGAGGAGAGAGAAGAAGAGAGACGAGAGACGAGAGAGAGAGAGAGAGGTTTAGTAAAAGCAGTTTCAGTCTATGAAAAATGAAGAAACATTTAGTGAAGAAACCGACGAAAGACAGATAGAAAGAAAGAAAGAAAGAAAGAAAAAGTAAATTGCAAAAGGGCGTGTTTCAGCCAAAGAGGACGAACCAAAGAGCAAAATCTTCAGAAAGTCCAAAACTTCCCATTGAGATAAGACCTGGAATTCGGACATCAAAATTATTCTCACATTTCCCGATTAAAAAAAAAAAAAAAAAAAAAAAAAAAAAAAAAAAAAAAAAAGAAAAAAAAAAAGAGAGAAGGATGATAAAATCGAGATTATCAGCCGCCAAGTAATTGATAAATAGCGGATTCAGCAACGCAAACTTTAGCAAGAACCGCTCGACTTTCAGGAAACTGAAATGTTTGCAAAAGGGAAGAAAGATGGCCGCCTGCCAGAATTTCATCGCATTTTTAAGATGAGAAATATTTCAGGGTTATATATGGTATAGAAATTTATGAAGTTGATTTTCCTTAAGATTTTGCTCTGGCCGGTACGATGAGGCAGGAATTCTGAAGATAATTCTTTCAGCAATAGAATCTCTTATTAAATTTGATACTCCTGTTATTGCAACACTGAACTGCAACAGAAAATGTACTCCAATATTTTAAGCAATATATGAATATATGTGTAAGTAGAAGTAAAAAAGATAAATAAATAAATAAAATAGATGCACTGATTTGCTAAAGAAAAATGGATAAAATCAAATAAAAGTCATAGATATGTAAATTAAGTCCCGATAAATTTTAAAAGTCATAGATATGTGAAGTTGCATTATAATGAGAGGAACAAAGCTATAAACATCGATTTATTTAGTTTATGAAACCGTCCGTCAGATTGGCGAAAATTAGCCTCACATTTTGGCGCGAAGATGGCACAGAAAATATAAAAATGCAATAAGATAATTTTAATTATCCTTCTCCTTTTCCTTATCATTTCTTTATTCTCGTTTTCTTTATCATTTATTTTTCTTTATCATTCTCGTTTTCTTTATCATTCCCGCTTTCTTTATCATTTCCGTGTTCTTTCTTTATTCCCGTTTTCTTTATCATTCTTTACGTCAGATTGGCGAAAACTAGCCTCACACTTTGGCGCTAAGATGGCACAGAAAATATGAAATGCAATAAGATCGTTTTCTTTATCATTCCCGTTTTCTTTATCATTCCCGTTTTCTTTATTATTCCCGTTTTCTGTTATCATATCCGTTTTCTTTAGGGATTTTAGAATGAAGTCGTCCTGGTAAATGCTTTTAAAAAATCGGGAGAAAAATCTTGTTTTCATTTATTTCTGTACATTTTGTTTTGCTCTTTAATAGCAAGATTAACTCATCATCATCAACACCGTCAACAACACCACCAAACAACACCAACAACACCATAATCATCACATCATCACCATCATTGTCACCATCCTCAGAATCATCATCACCCCATCACTGTCACCATCCTCATCATCGCTGTCATTATCATCATCATCATCATCATCATCATCATCATCATCCCATCATTGTAAATCACCATTCACCATCATCATCACCATCATCACCATCATTGTAACCATCACCATCATTGTAACCATCACCATCATCACCATCATTGACCATCACCATCACCATCATCACCATCATTGTAACCATCATCATCATCACCATCATTCCACATCATCATCTCATCATGGAAGAGTATAAGAATAGATACTCAAGTAAAAGAAATACTACAACAATGAAACTGTTTTTGTTTTTTTCTTTTTTCTTTTTTTAACACGACCAAAAATACGAAAGAGCGGGATGGATAACGAATGCAATTAAATTAATTAAGACAGTGACAAATTACTCCGCCAAGTAAATAGGAGAGAGAATGACCAAGAAGTAATAATGAGTGGGAGGGAAAAATTGATAGTAAAGAAGATTGGAAAGATTAATTAACGAGATTCGGAAATTTTTTCACATTCCGGAAAAGTATAAAAGTAGGAAAGAAAAAAAGCATTGAAGGAGAGATACAAGACGAAAATAATAGTGAATATGATAATGATAATGTTAATGATGATAATAATGATATTGATAATTATGATAATGATATTGATAATTATGATACTGATAATTATAATAATAATGATATTGATAATGATAACAATAATAATGATAATTATTATAATAATAACAACAACAAACAATATCAAACAACAACAACAATAATAATAATAATAACAATAATAATACTAATAATAATATAAAATAAGAATGATGATGATGATGATGATGATAATAATATTAGTAATAATAATAATCATAATACTTGTGACAATAATATTGATAACAAAAACAACAAAGGTAATAATAATAATAATACCTTTAATAACAATAGTAATAAAAACAAACAATAGAAATTACTATTATAGCGTAGAATAACCATGATATTTCACCACGATTAGAAATACCAAGAACTAAATAATAAAAAAAAGAAAAAAAAAATACAAATAAAACTGGATGCAGAGATGGACAATTATTTATTAGATGCATTGCTGAAGGGATTACTAAATACACGAGAGTGTATGGAAAATAAAAGGGATATGAAAAGAAAGAAAGAAAAAGAAAATGAAGAATGAAAATAAAACGAAAATGAAAAGAAAGAAGAAAAGAAAATGAAGAATGAAAATAAAACGAAAATGAAAAGAAAGAAGAAAAAGAAAAAGAAGAATTAAAATGAATCGAAAATGAAAAGAATGAAGAAAAAAGAAAATGAAGAGTGAAAATAAAACGAAAGTGAAAAGAAAGAAGAAAAATATCAAACAACAGACAGTTCTACAATTCTGGGAAAGACACATTTTTATTTTTTATTCTGATTTTTTTTTTTTTATGAGAATTGTTACTGAAAGAGACCCTGACGTTGATATTTTTCTTCTTTTTTCTTTTCTTGTCTCTCCTTTCATTCATTCATTCATTCTTATTTTCCTTCTTTTTTCTTTCTTTCTTTCTATTCTTTTTTCATGACACCACACCTCCGCAGAATTTTTTTCACGTTTTTTATTATTATCATTATGATCAAGAAATTAATGTATTGTACAATACTCTACACTAAATGTTCTTATATACAAAGAATACTTCTATTTATACACATATTTACATTCTACGATTTTGATATTGTATATATAAATAGTTCCTTCTTTCCGTTTTTATTTATTTATTTTTATTTTATAATTTATTTATTTATGTACTTATTCATTCATCTTTAAGGAGTGATTCTGGTATCTCTTTTTTTCTTTTGGAGAGAAAAAATATATAGAATACTTTTCCCGCCGCCATAGTGCACTAAAGGGTGTCTTTTGATAACAGAGGACTTAGCAGAGCGAGAATATACATCATACACACTGTATAAGGCGTGGCCCCCGTTCGTGTTTCTAATAACAATAATAATTTCTAATAATAATAATAATAAATATGCTGAAGCGATACTAGTGGTGTTTAGGGAATAATGTTTTTTTTTTATCTTTTTTTCCTGAGTTGTTTTATGATATGAGGTGTACACAGGTACGCACACACACATAGATATACAGATATGTATGCGCAAAAACACACACGCACACACATACGCACATACACACATCGATACACAGATATGTATGCGCACAAACACACACACACACATAGATACACAGATATATACGTGCAAACACAAACACACACACACACATTATCTCTTCTTTTCTCAATTTTCTTTAATCTCTCTTTGTTCATACCCTTTCTCTTTTCTTTCTCTAAGCCCATCTTTCTTGCTGATTTCCCCCTGGCCTTTCTAGAATAAATGATCATGAAGAGAGATTGGCGAGACAGACAAAAAACTGATGGTTAAGTTCTGCATTAATCTTATTCCCCGCAATGCACGATGGGTGTAAGACATTTTATTTTCGTTCGATATATTTGTTTGCCTTTCCATTTCTCTGTGTTCTGTCTGTCTGTCTCTCTCTTTCTCTCTCTCTCTCTCTCTCTTTCATTCGATATATCTTGTTTGCTCATTTCTCTCTCTCTCTCTCTCTCTCTCTCTCTCTCTCTCTCTCTCTCTCTCTCTCTCTCTCTCTCTCTCTCTCTCTCTCTCTCTCTCTCTCTCTCTCTCTTCTCTCTCCTCTCTTTATAGGTATTTTTTTCTAAAGCGTGTATTATGTGAGACTTTGCTGCTCTGCGCCATTGCGTGCCTTGTAGATTGATATCTTTAATCTTTTTCTTTGGATTCTGACCTTCTTTGTAAGATCCCGTGCATTTAATGTTGCAATTGTTATATTATTTAGAGTAGATAAAAAAGAGGGTATGATACGAAACTTGCGCATTCTCTCCCTTCCCACAGAATTTGATATTGTGGTATATTTCTATTTCTTTTCATTTATTATTATTATTATTATTATTATCATTATTACTATTATTATTATTATTATTAGTCGTAGTCGTAGTAGTAGTAGTGGTGTGTGTGTGTGTGTGTGTGTGTGTGTGTGTGTGTGTGTGTGTGTGTGTGGTGTGTGTGTGTGTGTGTGTGTGTGCGTGTGTGTGTGTGTGTGTATATGTGTGTGTGTGTGTGTGGTGTGTGTGTGTGTGTGTGTGTGTGTGTGTGTGTGTGTGTGTGTGGTGTGTGTGTGTGTGTGTGTGTGTGTGTGTGTGTTGTGTGGTTGTGTGTGTGTGTGTGTGTGCATAATATGCATACATACATACAAGTATATATATATATATATATATATATATATATATATATATATATATATATATATATATATTATATATAATGTATGTATGTATGTATGTATGTATGTATCTATATACACACATATAAATATATATATATATATATATATATATATATATATATATATATATATATAATATATATAAATAAACATATATGTAAATACATATGCATTAGATGCACAGATATCTCCTTCCCTCCCTCCTCCTCTCCATTTCTCTCACTCTCTCTCCTCATATCAAGAACAATATGCATTGGAAATACATACCCATATTCTGCCAGGCGCATCTGCATAGAAACAGTATATCTGTTATCAGAATTCATGAATCCTACATCGGGGGCGTCACACTCCCACACAGCCACATAACCATAAACATACTTGTCATTCCGGCACATGCTTGATGACGTCATCGGCATCTCCTGGCTAGCAGATGTTAGTGGGGGTAGGGGAGAGGGGGGAGGGAGGGGGGATTGGGAGTACAGGGTATTGGGTGGGGGGGGGGGGGCTGGGGCGGTAGTAAGTTTGTGGAAATGGGGTTTGAGGTTCTGTGGAGTGTGGATTTTTTTTTATTTTTATTTTTTTACTTTTTATTTACGTTTTTTTTTACATTTTTATTATCATTTTTTATTACCTCCTTTTCTTTCTTTATTATTTTGTCTTTTCTTTTTTTTTAAGGTTGTAAGTGCAGTGTGGTTAGATATGTGTGCTTATTTGTGTATGTCTGTGTATGTGCGTGTCTGTGCACATATACGTGTTTGTTGAGTCAACATTTTTTATCTATGCTGTTGCCAAGAGTGACGTATGAATAAACATATATCTCATCTTTTTTACGCATCTGGTTTCAGCATCAGAAGCCCTCCACAACAAAATTCGTTTTGTTACCAAGTAAGGCACAGCAACGATGTTCTAATAAAGAATTACATGCCTGAGGAAGGAGAGGCTGGGGGGGGGGAGGAGGAGGGGGGAAGGAGGGGGAGAGGGAAGGGGACGGGAGGAGAGGGTGGAAAGGAGAAGGTGGAGGAGGATGTAGAGGAGAGGTGGGAGGGTAAGGAGGAGGATGAGGAGGGTAAGGAGAGGAGAGGAGGGGAAGGAGGGGAGAAGGAGGGGTGGAAAGGAGAAGGTGGGAGGAGGATGGAGAGGGAGAGGCTGGGAGGAGGAAGGAGAGGAAGGAGGGGAGGAGGAAGGGAGGAAGGAGGTGGAGAGGGTAGGGAAAGGAGAGAGAGATAGGGGGAGGAGGAAGGAGAGGAGAGGAGGGGAACAGAAGGAGAGGCAGGAAGGAGGGGTGGAAAGGAGAAGGTGGGAGGAAGATGGAGAGGGAGAGGTGGGAGGAGGAAGGAGAGGAGAGGAGGGGACGGGAGGAGAGGGAGGAAGGAGGTGGAGAGGTAGGGAAAAGGAGAGAGAGGTAGGGGCTTGTTGATAATAAAAATTTAATCTTGATATGAAGAAGCGAAGTAAAATCAATATAAAGTCTAGTTCAGTTCGTCTTTGTTAATATCTTTTTAATCATATAAGGTCAAGGAAGAAGTAGAAGTTAAAGGTTAAAGGAAGGAGAAGAGAGAAAGTGAAGGATATAAAGAAGAAACGAAGGAGAAAGAGGAAAGAATGGAGGAAGAAGAGAGAGAAAAAAGAAGTTAAAACCCGGAATAAAGAAGATGAGAGGAGCTAAAGGAAGAAGAAGAAAAACAAGAGAAATATTGAGAAAGATCTTACAAAAATCTGCACGCCTGTAGATTTTTGGATTGTATTATCACTCTCTCTCTCTCTCTCTCTCTCTCTCTCTCTCTCTCTCTCTCTCTCTCTCTCTCTCTCTCTCTTCTCTCTCTTACTCTTACTCCCCCCCCCTCTCCTCTCTCTCTCTCTCTCTCTCTCTCTCTCTCTCTCTCTTACTCTTACTCTCCCTCTCTCTCTCTCTCTCTCTCTCTCTCTCTCTCTCTCTCTCTCTCTCTCTCTCTCTCTCTCTCTCTCTCTCTCTCTCTCTCTCTCTCTCTCTCTTTATATGTAATACTGATAAGCAAGGAATTATTGCTAATGATATTTTAATCTTGGTATGAAGACGCGAAGTGAAATTCATGTAACGTTTAGCTCAGTTCATCTTTGTTCAATATTTTCTTAATTATATAAGGTCAGGATAGGAACTGTTGAAATATTAATATATTGTGTTATGATTTTTATCACGTAAAATGAGAACATCGTTTTTTAAGGATTTTTGAATAAGACTCGCTATTCGTTTTTTATTATTATCTTTATTATTATAATTGTTATTTTTATTAATATTATTATTATCATCATTATCATTATATTATTATTATAATTAATTTTCATTATTAATATATTATTATTATCATTATCATTATTATTATTCATTATCATTATGATTATTATTGTTATCATTATTGTTATTATTATTATCATTATTATTATTATTATTATTATTATTATTATTATTATTATTATTATTATTATTATTATTATTATTATTATTATTATTATTATCATCATCATCATTATTATTATCATTAAGGGGAAGAGGAAAAAGAGGGGAAATGTGGAGAAACAGGAAGAGGGGAAAAGTTGAAAGAGGAAGAGGGAAAAGGAGAGGAAAGATAAATATGTGGAGAATGAAGACAGGAAGCCCCGAGTGGAGGAAGGAGCAATTGCATCAGGGAAGCCATTGCCTCATCCCATTCTCATCACCAATTCCCTCACTCACTTCCCCTCATCTTATTCTCCTCACCACTTCCCTAATTCTATTCTCTCCCTCACTATCCCCTCACTCTGTTCCCCTTATCTCTCTCCCTCACTATTCTCGCACTCTATTCCCCTTATCCCATTCTCCCCAATTCCCTCATTCTGTTCCCCTCATCTCATTCTCCTCACCACTTCCCTCATTCTATTCTCTCCCTCACTATCCCCTCACTCTGTTCCCCTCATCCCATTCTCCTCACCAATTCCCTAATTTTATTCTCTTCCTCCCCAATTCCCTAATTCTATTCTCTTCCTCACTATCCCCTCACTCTGTTCCCCTTATCCCATTCTCCTCACTATTCCCTCACTTTATTCTCCTTATCCCCCTCCCTCACTATCCCCTCACTCTGTTCCCCTTATCCCATTCTCCTCCCCAATTCCCTCACTCTATTCCCCCTCATTCTATTCTCTTCCTCACTATTCTATTCTCTTCCCTCTCACCCAATTTCCTGACCTTATTCTCAATTCTCTATTCCTTCTTCCCCTCAACTTCTTCTCCTTGTCTTCCCTTCACCAACATTCCCTTCGCCCTTTCCCCTCATCCCAACATCCCCCTAAACAAAGGAAGCTGAATTTAAAAAGGATAATAATAAGAATAAAATAAATGAATAATGATAGTAATAATAATGGTGATGATAAAAATGATAATGATAATGATAATGATAATAAATAATAATATGAAGAATAATAATAATAATAATAATAATAATGATAACACTTATAATAATAATAATAATAATAGTAATGATAATAATACCAATAATGATAATAATAATAATGATAATGATGATGATGATAATAATAATAATAATGATAATGATAATAATAACAATAATAATGATGATAATAAATAATGATAATAACAATAATAATAATAATGATGATAATAATAACAATAATGATAATTATAAAAATAACTATAATAATAATAATGGTAATAATCATAATCATGATAATAATAATAATAATAATAACAATAATAATAATAATAATAATAATAATAATAATAATAATAATAATAATAATAATAATAATAATAATAATAATAATAATGATAATAATAACAATAATGATAATAAAAACGGATAGCGTCGTATTAAAAAATCATTAAAAAACGGCTCTCATTATAAAGATAAAAATCGTAAAACACTTAATAATATTTCAACAGTTCCTATCCTGACCTTATATAATTAAGAAAATATTGAACAAAGATGAACTGAACTCAACGTTACATGAATTTCACTTCGCGTCTTCATAACAAAATTAATAATAATGAACAAAAAAGTTAGTAAGGCGGTTTTCATCAAACTTCAAAATTCAAAATAAAAAATGACAAAAGAGAAGAATCACCAAAAAGGTAACTAATAAATAGGTTCACAAGAGAGAACGAAAAAAGGAATTAAGAAATCAAATTAATTGGATTGAATTCAAAGAAATCAAGATAAACCAGGGAACAAAAAGGAATTAAGAAATCAAATCAATTAAATTGAATTCAAAGAAATCAAGATAAACGTGAGGACGAAAAAAGGAATTAAGAAAAAAAATGATAATTAGAGTGAATGAAAAGAAACCAAAATAAACGAGAGAACAAAAGGGAATTAAGAAATCAAAACAATTGGATTGAATTAAAAATAGGAAATGAGAAAAAAAATAATTAGAGTGAATTTTTAAAAATCAAAATAAACGAGAGAAGAAAAGGGAATTAAAAGAAGATCAAAATAAACGAGAGAACAAAAAGGGAATTAAGAAATCAAATTAATTAAACTGAATTTAAAAGAAACCAAGACAAAACCAAGAACAAAGTGGTCTTAAGAAATCAAGGCCAAAATCTACCTGGAAGAATAACACCATATCGCTAATTGATAACAAATAAGTTATTTTAAGAAACGAAAAGTTATTTTAGTAAATCGTTCAATTAGATGAATAAATAGTTGTTGATGAAAAATAGGAAAAAATAAAGCATAGGTTTGGGTTTGCAATTACGTGTTTGTGTGGTTGCATGTGGGGGGGGGGTGGAGTGGGTGGGTGTGGGTGTGTGGGTGTCGGGTGTGGGTCTGTGGGGGTATGTGGGTGTAGGGTGTGGGTGTGGGTGTGTGGGGGTGTGTGGGTGTCGGGTGTCGGGTGTGGGTGTGGGTGTGTAGGTGTCGGGTGTGGGGTGTATGGGGGTGTTTGCGTGTTTGTGTGGTTGCATGTGGATGTGGGTGTCGGGGTAGGTGTGGGTGTGTGGGGTTTTCTTGTGGGTGTGTGGGGTGTTTTCTTGTGGGTGTGGGTGTGTGGGTGTGGGGGTATTTGCGTGTGTGTGTGGTAATGCGGGTGTCGGGGTGTGGGTGTGGGGCGTGTGGGTGTTTGCTTGGGTGTGTGGGTGTTGGAGTGGGGTGGGGTGTGGGGGTATTTGCGTGTGTATGTGGTAGTGTGGGTGTCGGGTGTGGGTGTGCGTGGGTGTGTGGGTGCCGGGGTGTGGGTGTGTGGGTACATATGTCTTCTTCTCTCTTGCTCTGTTTCCTCTTCGTTTTTCATTGCCCTTTTCCTATTTTCTCAGTATATTCCCTTCACCCCATATCCTTTCACTTCCCCCT
>NW_020868486.1:17736-19570 GCF_003789085.1 Penaeus vannamei | reverse complement strand
CTTTTTCCCTCTCCCCCTCACCCCTCCCCTCACGCCCTCCACTTCCTCTCCCCCCTTCCTTCCTTCCCCCATCTCTTTGTCGCCCCCATCTCCCTCCCCCCTTCTTTCTCTCTCCCTCTTCCCTCTCCCCCTATCTCCCTCACCCCCTTTCTCTCCCTCTCCCTCTCAACCCCCCTTTTCTCTCCCCTTCTCACCCCCTTCTCTCCCTCTCATCCCCCTTTCTCTCCGTCTCCCTCTCCCCCCTTTCTCTCTCCCTCCCCCCTCACCCCCCCTTTCTCTCCTCTCCCTCTCACCCACCTCTCTCCCTTCACCCCCCCTACACTTTCTTCTCCCTCTCACCCTCCCCCTCTCGCTTTCCATCCCCTCTCCCCCCTAATCTCATCTTCTCCCCCCCCCTCCATCTCTCTCCTCTCCCCTCCCTATCTCTCCCCCCCTATCTCTCCCTCTCCCCCCTATCTCTCTCTCTCCCCCCTATCTCTTCCCCCTTCTCTCCCCTCCCCCCCCAATCTCCCTTCCACCTTTCTCTCCCTCTCCCTCTCTCTCTCATCAGCTGCTAACGAAGACACGTGATCTGAATGACCCAAGTCCCGCCCTGGCTGCTGTGACGTCACGCTTCCTCCTCCATGGCAAAGAGAAGTGATATTACCTCCTCTAAGCCAATATTGGTTCATTAAATTCCCTTTTATTCGTCTTTTATTTCATTATTTTTTTCTCCTTGTCACCACGAATAATCCTTCTGATATTCGTCCAAAAACCCGCTACGTTGTGTGCATTTGGATCTGTACGAAAAGAAAAAAAAAGAGAGATAGGGACTATTCAAAAGATTATCTTAATTTGGAACGGGAGGTAGAAAAGAATACATAGCATTTTCAACGTAGATATTGAGGGAGCTCAGCGAATAGAGCTCTGATGGGGAGGTAGGGAATGTTTTAGGACAGGGGAAGGTGATGGGGGGAGGATAAGCGGGACTAGGGGAGAAATCCTGCGTCTGAGACTGGAAGTTGGGTTGGAAACAAGAAGGATAAAAGGGAATTATGGGGGGGAATCCGTGGTAGGGGAGGGAAATCTTGGAGAGTTAGAGGGAACATGGAGGGGGAGGGAGAAGTGATGGAAAAGCATCGAGGGAAAGGGAAAAACGGGGGGAAAATGGTAGGGAAAGGGGAGAGAAATCTAGAAGAGCATTCAGGGGAAAAGAGAATGATAGGGGAAATGAGGGGGAGAAAATTATGGAACGGCATTGAGGGAAAGGGACGAAACCTAGGGAATAAATGGCGGGAAAGGGGATGGGGGAATTGGGAAGAGCGTTAGGGAGGAATGAGAACCGTGGGGGAAAATGGGGAGAGGAGGAGAGGAATCTGGAAGAGCGTTGAGGGAAATAGAATCATGGGGTGGGGAAAGAAATCTGGAAAATCATTAAGGGAAAAGAGAGAGATTTAGGGAGAATTACCAGGGAAGGGGGGAAATCTGGAAGACCAATGGGGGAAAAATTATAATTAGGGAAGAAGAGTACTTGATAAAAGAATAATAATGGGGTAAACAATATTGATAGACGAGAAATAGGGAAGAACAAAATAAGAAAAAAAAAGTAAAAACCTAATAGATATAAAGAATTATGACCAGCGAATGTGGAAGAAGAAAGAAAATACACCATGAAAATAAAGAAAGTGGGGAAACATGAAAGAGAAGAAGAAAAGTGAAATATGAGAGAGAAAGAGGGAGAGGATTATGAACGAACACGGAAAAAAAAGTAACCGAGGATGTTAAGAGACCACTGGGAGAAGGGAAAAAACACTGGGAGAAGGGAAAAGAATTTTGAAATGAATAATAGGTTTTA
>NW_020868486.1:10236-12736 GCF_003789085.1 Penaeus vannamei | reverse complement strand
TAACAATGTAAAACAAATATGACGCAAGAAATTGAGAACGTTTTATATACTGATTTATTCCTGTACAGTTATGCTCATTCACTGCGCAATAACATTATATCCCTTATAAAATAGTGTCCTTAATTCATCTTCTAAAAAACGGCATTGCCCTCTACTGCGTTTATTTTATTTATTCTTGCTAATATTGTATTTTATTTATTCTTGCTAATATCTAATCACCAATACTATGAGAAACATAATTATAATAATCCATAAAAGCTAAATTACATGCAAATCAGGTAAATTGTTCTGTTTGTGTATAATCAGTAATTATGAAATGATTTGTACTCATAGTTAAGGTTAACTCTGTCTGCTCTTATTCAAGGCCATGATGGTCCACTGCTTACAAAAGTTCGCTGGAATCCAATACAATTTATAATTATCCGTCCTTGCAACTCGACCATTATTATTGCATTACTAATATAGTTATTTGATAATGTTATCTGTAAGAATTTCAATGTAATATCCTGCAATATACGGTGTATACGCGTGGTCTTTGTATTTTGGGTACCACTCAGTGCAGTGCAGACGACACATGATGTATTATGGCGCATGCGCAGATAAGTGTATAAGGTCTGTGAAAAGTATTTATTGATAAAAAGTGTAATTTTATAATAACGAACAATAATCACTGATGCCATACACCAGGGGCTTCATTTTAGTATTTTCTTGGGAGGAGCAAGGGGGTAGGCGAGCGAAACGAACAAAATATAGAAAAATGTTATTCTAGGAGCATTTTAAGCTATAACCGCCATTGGGAAGAGGGTCAAGCCAGACCCACACAGACGCCCCTGCCATACACGAATTAGCTTATGTAATGGAAGATACGTCTATTGCATGTCGAGAACTCACATCGAACACCATATCACATGCATATCACAAGCAGACTGAAAACAAGTCGTCGACCTTTGTTGGACTGATAACAAAGCAGGTATTTGTTTAACAGAGAGAAAAGCTAAAATGAGCGGACGAAAAGGGGGACAGGTAAGTTATGAAAGTGATTGAAATGAAGCAGATTGAAACCGGGCAAATACAAGAGGGATTTGAGTGAAAATAAGTGAGGATGGAAGAGAAAAGATAGAGGAGGGAAAGGGGAAGTAGAAGACAAATAGTGAAAGCAGAAGGAAAAAAGAAAACAGGAACAGAGGAAGGAAAGAAGACTAGAAATACAGAAGAGGATCTAGGGTTGAAACGATGGAAGAGAAAAATTAAAAATGAAAGAGGCAGGAAGAGAGAGGAGAAAAGGGAAGGAGACGAGAAGATGAATCAGTGAAGAAAAAATATGTTAAACTAAAGAGCTTAGCTTATCGTGTTACACGATCTTGGGGATGAGAACACAGGGCGAAAAAAAAACAATTCTTTCTTTATCCTTCTTTTACCTTTCTTAATGGGAAACGATGTCATACAAGAGACAAAAGCCGATTTTCCCCTGTACGGTTTACCTGTGAAATCACAATTTTAACTACCGGAGAGCTGTTATAGGCAACTCTGCCAGACGTTTCTGCGGTGGTGCCAAACTTCCGGTGAGAAGAAATACAAAAGGAAAAATCAGTAGTTGATGGCGTCTAAAAGGGATGTGGGTGCATTTGATGTCGATGAATGCTGTTACATTATTGGCTTAATGGTGTACTTATTATATATTGATTCATGCAGTGCAATAAACAAGAAAGTAACGCAGGAATTCCTATAATTATCAGACTCTGATCCTAGGTACTGGAAATGTAATCTAATGTTAATACGTTTATGATAGTGTATGGTTCAACGTTATTATTTGTATTCGTTTTCTTTATCACTAAATATTTAGAAAACGGCAGAAATGCTTCTACGGAAAAGCGGCCAGCCCTGCGAGCAACACCGACGTGGCGCGAAATTTGAACCATGGCGGCCGTCGATTCGCCCATTGATGCATCATCATTCTTTACATTCAAAAAGTGTACTCCTGGTCTTAACCGTCCCCCCCCCCCCCGCGTACGGTTTGTACACGGGGGGGGGGGGGGGGTGACGGATAACCTCTAAGTGTATTTATTGCGTCGAACAAGAGCAAATGAAGACGAATAATTACATTGCGTTTTTTTCTTCCGCAACTCGACCTCTAGTTCCTTCGTTCGAACGGCGGCATCGGTTTCATATGTTATACACAAACTTTTAATATCCCGTAAAATAGTTTCTCTATAATCTACGCATCGTTTATTTATTTTCCCCCTATTTTTAAATATCATAGCGGCTTTACTCTTTATATATATATAATATGCTCTGCCAGCGCAACGGGACGGAAATGTTAGCGAATTTCTCGACTTTCCCAGGAGCAACATCATCAAGAAAAAAGAACTTCCTAAACTGATATGCCTAAAGCAACAGAATATGTTACCTTAAAGTCTTTGTCATTAATTCTTTGACATTTCCCATTAAATCACATGTAACAAGTGCGATTGTATTTAAAATAGATAAATAAATGAAGAGG
>NW_020868486.1:2736-5236 GCF_003789085.1 Penaeus vannamei | reverse complement strand
GGCGGGGGGGGGCCGCGGGGCCGGCCGGGCGCGGCGACGTGGGCGGGGCGGGGGCGGGGGCGGGCGGGCGGCGGGGGGCGGGCGCGCGGGGCCGGGCGCGCGCGGGCCTCGGGCCGGGCCGGGCGGGCGTCGCGGTGCGGCCGCCCCGGGGGCTGGCGCGCCGCCGCCCGGCCTCCCCCCCGCCCCCCCAGCCGGCGCCCCGGCGGCCCCGCGCGCGGGCCGCGCGCCGCGGGCGGCGGGGTCCGTCCTGTTCGCCGGGGAGCTGGCGCGGGGTGCGGTGGGGGGGGCCCGGGCCCCCGCGCGGGCGTCGGCGCCGGCCGCGGGGCCCGGGCCGGCGCGCGGCGCCCGGGGGGCGCCGGCGGCGCCCGCGCCGCCCGGGGGGCCCGCGGGGGCGCGCCTCGCCGGGGGGGGGCCGGGGCGGGGGGGGGGGCGGGGGCGGGGCGGGGCGGCGGGCGGCGGTCGTCCGGGGCGGGGGGCCGGGGCGGCGGTGGCGCCGGCCGGCGGCCGCCCCGCCCCCCCCCCTCTGTCGCGCTGGTGTCGGCGGGGGGGCGGGTGGCGGGCGTGCGGCGGGGCCGGCTGGCGCGGCCCGGGGGGGCGGGGCGGGGGGGGGGCGGGGGCGGCGGGGCGGGGGCGGGGGGGCGGGGGTCCGCCGGGCGGGGGGGGGCGCGCCGCGCCCCCGCGCGGGGGGGGCCGGGCGGCCCCCGGGGGGTCCTCCGGCGGCCTCGCCTCTGTTCTGCTTTCTCTCTGGGCGTCTCGGTCTCTCGAATCACACACAACAACGCACACAGCAGAGCACACAGGGGGGGGCACACGACACACACACACACATCATCACACACAACCACACACACTCAACATCACTGCAGCTGTCACTCACTCACGTCCACGCACTACTAGTCACGTGGGACTCGACGGGTCGGGGCTGACGTCACAGGCTGGGGGGGCAGCGGGGTCGAGCGTCACTCTGGAGTGCGGTCTCTTCTCATTTGCGCCTGAGGGGTCTCTCTCGTGTCGCTGCCTTCCTGCCTTTTTCCGTGGCTTCCGGCGCAGGGCGCCCCCTCGGGGGGCCCTCCGTCCCTCTCTCGTCTCTCCTTCTCTCTCTTTCCCCGCTGCTCGTCTCTCTTCTTTTCTCCGCCCGCACTCTCTCTTTTCTTCACGTTCCTCTTCCAGTCGCCCCCTCGGCCTCTCTCCCTCCTCTCTCCTTCCCTCCCCCCTCTCCCATCCCTTCCTTCCTACTTCCTGTTCCTCCTTCATGGAGGTCTTTCAATCCTTTCTAATTGAATAGGCCTATTGAGGCGCTGAGCTGAATTTCCTCGACGATACTTCATCCAATTTTCCATCTGTCCCCCTCTTCTCCCTCCTCTTTCTCACTGGACGAATTTACTTCCTGTCTCTGGTCTCTTTCTTTCCTTTTTCCTTCCTTCGCCCTGATCCCCTGCCTCAGGTTCGACGTTGTCTTTCGTCCACCATTTCTCTTATGCTGCTTCCCTCCACAATTTGCCGCCTTCAATCATTCATCGGTTCAGGGATTTTCTCGTCTGCCTTGCCTTTCGCCTGCTTTCCTGTTCGCTGTTCCTCTCTCTCAGTCCTCTGTCCCTATCCCTTCCTCTTCCTACCTTTCCTTCTCTTCCTTCTCTCGGCCTCCTCCATCACATAAAGGCGCCATCCTCGCTCCTATTCTTTCCTCCTCGTCGTCCTTCCTCCGTCCTTCCCGTCCTTCCTTCTTCTTCCTTCCCTTCCGCTACCCCCCTCTCTCCCTCATCCTCCTTTCATCCCTCCTTCCCTCCTTCCTTCCTCCCTGCCGTGCGTCCTGCCTCCCCCCTTTCCCTCTCCTGTCCTCCATCCCTCGTTCACATCCTTCCTTCCTGCCCGCTCTCCGTCCGGCGGTTCCCATCTCCGGGGGCCGCGCCCCCCCTCCCGCTGTGGGAGGTACGGGGGGTGCGAGGATTGTTCGCGCCAACAGGGGTATGGTGAGTTGCCTGATGGGACAGCGGGCAGCGGGGGGTGAGTTGTGGGGGAGAGCCGTTGCGATGTTGGGGCGGTGGGGGAGTGCGGGGGGGGGGGGGGGAAAGGCGATCTGGGATCGTTGGGGTGGGGCGGGATGGGGGGGGGGAGGGCGGGTGGGGGGCTGGAGAGGGTGGGGGGTGAGACGGGGGGGGGGGAGGGATGGTGTGATTGGGCGGGGTGGGCGCCCGGCTCCGCCCGGGCGGGGTCAGTGGGGGAGGGGCGGAGGGGGGGGTGTGAGACATATCGGGCGGGGGGGCCGCCGGCGCGGCGGCGGCGCGGCCGCGCTTCCTCCGCCTCCTTCCTCCCCTCGGCTTTCGAGTGCCTTCCTTCGCCTCCCTTCTTCTCCCGTGCCCTCCCTTTTCATCTGTCTTTCTCCCTCCCTGTCCGCTCCTTCCATCCTTGCTTCCTTACTCTGGTCCTCCGCGTGCCTTCCCATCCCTCCCTCGCTTTCAGTTCGGGTCCTTCCTTCTCGCCGTCGGCGGCCTGGCGGTCC
>NW_020868485.1:879133-884133 GCF_003789085.1 Penaeus vannamei | reverse complement strand
ATAGTTAAACAAGTAGATAGATAGTCAAACACGTAGATATACAATTAAACACACAAATATATAGTCAAACATGTAGATAGATAGACTGACTGATAGATTATAAAAAAATAGAGTCACTTTAAACCCTCAAACTCCACATGAATAGGAGATACCGCACATAAGATAAAACGTGACCTCTCTTGACCTGGGATAATTCGTGCCAACGCTTCTGTGAATGACCCGGTTTGACCTCATGACTCATTGGCCCTAAACGTTAGTTAATTTAGGGACCTCGGACACTCATTAATTGCCTTGTTGTGACTCGCCGAATCCCCAGATGCGAAACTCGAAAAAAATGGTGATTGGAATGGTTAGTTGGGGGGGGGCAAGGTAGTGGAGGAGGAGGGAGGTGGTGGAAGAGGGGGAGGCGAAGGAGGAGGAGGAAGGAAGAGGGAGAAGGGGGATAGAGATGGTGAGAGGTGGGAGGGGGAGGGGGAGGGAAGGAGGAGGAGGAGGGAGGAGAGAAGGGGAGAGAGAGAGGAGGGGGAGGGGAAAGGAGAGAGGCAGCGGTGGAAGAGGGAGAGGGAGGGTATGGAGAGGAGGAGGAGGGGATGGGAGGGAGGGTGTCCTGAAGATCATTAATTTTGTTCCCTGGTACAAATGACCTGCAGACACCGATGAACAAGTGGAGAACAAGACACGCCCATTTTCTTTGCCCCGCCGCCGGCCACGCCTACTTTGGGACGGCGAAAAGAAATGAAAAGATTTCACTTCTTTTTTTTTTTTTTTTTTTTTTACTTTTTTTTTTTTTGAGAGGAGAGAGATTTTGGTATTCTGTTTTTGACATCTATGAAGCACATACTTTGCTTTTTGAAAGTATAATGGCTAAAAATGAAATGTTTTAGTGAATGATATAAACAACCCACATGAATTATATAAGAAAATAATAAAAAACCGACACATCCCAGATCCTTCAAGTATCCATTACAACCTAAAAATAAAAAAATAAGATAACAAAAAATCTCAAATGAAAATAGAGAGAAAAAGAAAATGTCCGAAAGACCATATATCACAATCCAACTCTAGCCTTTATGAATAGGTGACAAAACAGAGCTAAACCAACAAGTCATATTTAATGAGATAAACCGACCACCCCACGAGCAGGCAAAGGGGGGGGGGGGCGTTGGGGTAGATAGAGAGAGGGGAGGAGGAGGATGGCTGGGAGAAGGGGTAGGGAAGGTGGGCGGGGGGGGGGGGAGGGGGAGGGGTATTGCTACATGAAGAATGACCTGAAGATGAATTATTAAATGCCGCAGCGAGATAGAGAGAGAGAGAGAGAGAGTTTCACCGTCTCTCTCTCTCTCTCTCTCTCTCTCTCTCTCTCTCTCTCTCTCTCTCTCTCTCTCTCTCTCTCTCTCTCTTTCTCTTTCTCTCTCTCTCTCTCTCTCTCTCTCTCTCTCTCTCTCTCTCTCTCTCTCTCTCTCTCTCTATCTATCTATCTATCTATCTCTCTCCCTCCCCCTTTATTCTTACTCTTCCCCCACTCCGTCCCCCCTCGACTCCCAACCTCTAACCTCTTTTCGTGTCTCCCAAGGGGTCCTATCCCTTTGATGATAGACATGTATTTATGTATATACATACATACATACATACATACACATACACACACACACACACACACACACACACACACACACACACACACACACACACACACACACACACACACACATATATATATATATATATATATATATATATATATATATATATATATATGTATGTATGTATGCATGTATGTATGTATGTATGTGTGTGTGTGTCTGTCTGTATGTGTGTGTGTGTCTGTCTGTATGTGTGCATACATACATGTTTGAATAAATTAATATATGTGTATGTGTGTATGTGTGTGTAAGTGTGTGCATATTCTAGTTATCAAAAGATGAATGTATTTTAGGTTTCGCCAATAAGCCCCTCCGTTCCTGTAACACCCCGTATGTCATATATGCCTGTGCATATTTTTAAAAACAAATTCAGCCTTAATATCCCCCCTATCATACAAACACACCGACACCATTAACAAACACACATTCCCCGAAGAGAAGTGAAAGAAATAAAAAAAAGAGAGAGAGAGCGGGAAAAAAGGCATTATCACTTTTATGCATGAAATTATTCGGTCGCCAATATGAAACGACGTCGCCGGCCTTCGTGACAGCTGCTGACGTCACGATCTCCATGATGATAGGCTGTGTGTGTGCACTGCTATCAACATGTGTGCACAACAAGACGAACTTGCACGCGCGAGGGTTTCCGTTCACAGGTTTACACGTTTCGTTGGCGTGCACACATGCATACATACGGGTCCATGTTTCGTTGGCGTACACACATGCATACATACAGGTTAATGTTTAATCTACGTACACACATGCATACATACAGGTTAATTTTTAATCTGCGTACACACATGCATACATATAGGTTAATGTTTAATCTACGTACACACATGCATACATGCAGGTTCATGCTTCGTTGACGTACACACATGCATACATACAGGTTCCTGCTTCGTCCACGCACACACATGCATACGTACAGGTTCATGCATACATACAGGTTCGACGTTGCATACACATATGCATATACATCCAACGTCATGTACATCATCGTCACGTACACACATGCATACATACACCATGCTTCGTACGTACACATGCATACATCCATGCTTTCCACGTGCATACATACGGGTCCATGCTTCGTCAACGTACACACATGCATACATACGGGTCCATGCTTCGTCCACGTACACACATGCATACATACCTAAGCAGAGTGGAGTGGCGTGCGGTACAGCTCGTTAACAGGGAACCGAAGTCATGCTGGCTCTTCGAGAAAGCACGTACTCAATGCTTTCCTAAGATATTATTTATTATATTTTAAAAATCATTATATTTCAAAATCTGTCAGGACTGAGAAAACACGTAATCAAGACCCTTCTAATATGATTATTATCCTATTTTAAAGATTGAAAGAGAAATGCATTTTAGATTACGCCGTACCCCATGGACGGTCGTACATGTATGATTAATCTATTATTAATATCAGTATCATAATTATTATCATTATCATTTTCACAATAAATAGTAATAATAATGATTATTCATGCAAATCTTGAATCATTCATTTGCAAAGATATCCTACAACTTACTTTGTAAATACAGGTTATCATGAATAAAAAAAGAAAAAGAAAATGTGTTTTATTTACACTGCATAGCCAGCGATTTGCGAACAGTTTGCTTCAATAATTTTCAAATGCACTCTACAGGTTCTCGATTGTAACCCCAGCTGTCTATTTGCTGACAGCCGCGTTGAGTGTGTTACTGTATCGTCCTTGCATAAACATTTATAAAAACTGATTGCTGGCCTTTGAACTCTAAGCTAACTGAAAATGCATAAGTTCCACTGGCTAAGGAAATCTCGGTGATTCATGTTAAAGATTCATACTTAATGAAGCTTTATATAAATATTGAAATTTTTCTTATAAAAAAAAATCAATCTAGATGTCAATCCATCCATACGTGACAGCTGACATGCGTACTCAAAGACCGCGCTCTAAACCACCCAATTCTAGATAGATCATCACCCTTATAAATGCACGACCGCAAACCCACGTCGCCTCAATCAAACAACACCAACAAACCTCTAAAAAAAATCCATCTAACAAATAAATACAAAAAAAATCGTTACAAACACGCTCCCGACCCCGCCAAAAAAGGGCATAACAAGAATAACAAGCAAACAAAAGGAACGCGGGCGACGCAGGCTCTCAAAGGGCAACAAACAGCGCGAGGAACAGCGTCGAGGACGGCCTCTCTGCGCCTGACCTGAGAGTGATCCATCAAACGACCTGACTGTCACCGTGTCCTCACTTCCTGGAGGTTCTCACAAGCCCAGCGGTGCCGAGGGGGAGACGCCGCGATGACAACCCGGGATGCCGCGGGAGAAGAGGAGGAGGAGGGAGGGAGGGAGGGAGGGAAGGAGGGAGGAGGCGGGTGGAAGGGGGTTAGGGGGAGAGAGGGCAAGGGTTGGCCGAAGGTTTCCATCCTGTGGTAACTTGGGGGGAACAGGATCAAGGTGAGTGTCGGGTGTATTTTGATACGGCTGTTCAAGATAATGATAATGATAATGATAATGTTGATGAGAATATTATCATTATCACTATTATTACTTTCAATGATGAACATAATGATAATGATTATGATAACAATAATGATAACATAGTAATGGAACTAGAAACAGAAAATTGAATAAACAATTGCATACGTTATAAGAGGCAATTCAACTAGATTTCTTGCATCGTTCAGTGCTAGTAACAGCCCGTCACAGCAAACAAAAACACACTAAACATACAACACACACGTCGCCGCCATGTTCCTCAGCCGCGCCTCCTCCAAACCGGCGCCAACGCTTCGACGCCAAGACACGAAGGCACTATTTTCGTCTTCCATCTCAAACTTGGAACCGTCTTTTCTCTGCCTGGACATCACCCCACGCCAGATTGTCACCCATGGCGACATGATTTAGACATTCAAGAAGTTTTATGCTCGTGGTCTCTCTCACCCGCCGTCCCTTTCGGTGACAGTGAACGAAGAGCTTTTCTGAGTGACATGTTATACCCTCTTCCTTTGGTAATTTTGGGTTGGGATGTATAATGACATGACATGGAATCAGTGATATAAAATTGGGGTTTCTATTCGCAGTGGGACAGGTTGAAATAATAATGTATGGTTTCCCCGAAGAGATCTGAAGTGGAAATCAAGTCTCCTTTTTGAAACAACGCGTCACGGCATTATATAAAACGATTAATATATACCCGATTCCCCTCAAAATAAAGAAAGCTATATAAAAAACACCATCCATAACCACAATTAAGAACACAACCCCCTAGAAAATACATATATATATAAAAATATCTACTTTTTTATCCGAACAGTTCTTGGCGCGTTCGAACACAACTCGAA
>NW_020868485.1:849133-869133 GCF_003789085.1 Penaeus vannamei | reverse complement strand
CTCCGTCTCTCTCTCTCTCTCTCCCTCTCCCTCTCCCTCTCCCTCTCCCTCTCCCTCTCCCTCTCTCTCCCTCTCCCTCTCCCCTCTCCCTCTCCCTCTCCCCTCTCCCTCTCCCTCCCTCTCCCTCTCCCTCTCTCTCTCGTTCTCGCTTCTCGC
Organism: Penaeus vannamei; assembly: GCF_003789085.1. Lineage (NCBI taxonomy): Eukaryota > Metazoa > Arthropoda > Malacostraca > Decapoda > Penaeidae > Penaeus > Penaeus vannamei. The sequence goes on along the minus strand of NW_020868485.1, from coordinate 868,977 downwards.
TCGCTCGGGTATCGCACAACGATATCTGGCAGATAAAAAAAAAAAAATTTTCTTGTGCTGACTTGTTAAATGATGGATAGACATAAGCCACAGGAAATCAAGTATTTCGAATTCTAAAATGACTGTTTTGACAAGGAAACGAAGACGAGAATAATGGAAATTATGATATATGGGAAGGAAAGACATATATTCATATAAAAGCGATAATAAGCGGATGGCCTGTGCTATACAGAGATGGGAAATTTAGGATCATTACGGGACAAAAAGAAAAAAAGAAAAAGAAAATTCACGATAAGATTGAAATTCTGCTGGGAAAAAACAATCATTTCTCTCATGCTGATTGCCACGTGTAAGTTTGTCCGTTGCTAAAACACATGGCTCGTTCTGCACCATAGTTTTTGCATGCGGCTAGTAAAAGCAAAAGCAAAAAGCAAAAGCAAAAAAAAAAAAAAAAAAAAAAAAAAAAAAAAAAAAAAAAAAAGAATGTCGATGGAGCAGATGTTGAAATCTGATCTTTTTTTTTTTTATGATATTCCGGTGAAAGTTCTTTAGTGTGTGTGTGTGTGGCGGGGGGGAGGGGGGGGGGTCACGTGTCACACCCTCCAGCCACAACTACCCCCCCACCCTCTACCCCTCTTTAAATGTTAGTTTAAGGTTAAGTAAAAGTGACAGGCAATGTCGATAATAATTTTGGATGGTTTAAGATAGATGGATGAGCAAACAGATAAATAATTATTATGTATAACGGAGGGTTACGTATTTATATATTTAGTGACTCGGAAAATTTGAATCTGCAGGCAAATGTAGTAGTCCAGGTGTTCTGAATATTTGGAAAATCCCATTCATATGTGGAAATTGATAAGGTGAACTTGTCCTTGTGGCGAGAGAGAGACAGACAGACAGACACACAGACAGACAGACAGACACACAGACAGACAGACAGACAGATAGACAGATAGATAGATAGATAGATAGATAGAGAGATTAGGGTTGAGAGGTTTTGTTATTTCACTAAAATAGTCAATATTCTAACTGATGGTTGATGCTACAGAATCAAAAGGAAGGAAGCATCCGCAGTTGATTACCAAGCCTAAATGTTTAATCATCAGTCATGCGCTAAAATGCTTGCTCTCTCTCTCTCTCTCTCTCTCTCTCTCTCTCTCTCTCTCTCTCTCTCTCTCTCTCTCTCTCTCTCTCTCTCTCTCTCTCACACACACACACACACACACACACACACACACACACACACACACACACACACACACACACACACACACACACACACACACACACACACACACACACACACCACACACTTCTCTCTCTCTCCATTTCTCTCTCTCTCCATATCTCTCTCTCTCTCTCTCTCTCTCTCTCTCTCTCTCTCTCTCTCTCTCTCTCTCTCTCTCTCTCTCTCTCTCTCTCTCTCTCTCTCTCTCTCTCTCTCTCTCTCCATCTGTCTTTCTGTCTCACTCTCTACTGCCAGAGCAACCCTCATCCAATCCGTGCTTTACGAGGAATGCAAGAATTATTCTATTTGCTGAGGACCTCGTGAGGAATGCACTTCAACCCCTGAGAACCGTGCAAGAGAAATAACTGGCTGGGTGTTGGAACCTTTTACCTGTGAAGTCTATTTGTCTTTTAATTTGGTTAGACGAAGGGGTTACGTGATCAGTTCATTTCACCACGAGCGATGGCTGAACTGTTGACATTCTCTCGACTGCAGGATTTTTTTTTTTTTTTTTCTTCCAGATCAGTGCGGTCTGGAAACGTTATAAAAGTCACGGGTTTCTGCTTTCTGTGTGGGTCTTTGATAGCCTTCAGTGAGTTAGCAACGATTAGACAACTCTTTCTAAGGATAATGTGAAGGGAATAGCTTTCCATGTTCGCTTTCCTTTGTAGTCATGCGGATCAGCTGTTGTTCAGGGAGTGTATGAAGGCGATCTAAATGTGCTTTATCTATATCCATTTGTTGTTGAAAAATACGCTTATTTGACATCAAAATATTGTTGTCGGGCAATCATTTGAAGTTTGTAGACCCACATGATTTTTTTTTCCTTTTCTATCAAAATCAAGTTGAGTTAAGGTCTGAGCAAGATAAGGAGAAGCAAGTTTGAAGTTGACTATTTTTCACAAAATAGCACAATTAAATAAGAGATTAAAGAAAGCAGTTGGAGCAGTGACAGAAATGAAACATGAAGTACCTTCTGCACGAAAAGAAATGGCAAATATCTTAGTTATTGTAGGATCATGAGAGATCTTAACAAAACTTATAATTCAAGTCTTACTGAATTTGATGTTGAATTTGCAAATGAAAAATAATCTCTAACAGGGTGAACAGATAGGGAAAAAATAAATGTTCAAAGAAAATAGACAAAAATATTACTTATCAGCCAGTTATCATATATTTGGAAGTATGCCTGTATATTGATGTACATAAGGGAAAAATAATTCAAAGTGTTAATAATACATATGAGAATATCATAAAAGCCCTTGTGTTGTTGATATAGAAGCTATGATTCAAACCATAATAAATAAAATACTATTTATAAATCTTCACTTTCATACTCCTATTCTCATTATCATTATCATCCCTCCATTCTACATTTCTTCTTCCTGCCTGCCTTCGATGGTTACCAAGTTTGCTTTATAAACATAACAGTTCTTTTCTCTCTTTGCCTGTACTTGTCTTCCTCACAAACACTCCATCTCTCCCTGTCTTCCTCTGAGATTGTGCTTCATGATTGTTAAAAGTGTTCCAAATTTAGATGGATGTCCTTATTGTTCATACAATATATTGATTTACGGGGCTATTCATATTTGTATATTGATAATGAAACAGAAATTGATGGTGTTCTTAATTTTGAATAGTTTCACACAAAAAATCCATGAATTTTCGAAAATCTTTCTTGTCATCATATTAAAAGTATAGGTGTTTAAAGTTATCACATTAACAGTAATAGTTAGGCCATTCCAAATATTATGGGTCTGCTCCTATATTTTATAAATATTCATTCCCATTCTTATTACATATTAAATCTTAAAAGTCATCAGATCAAAATTATAAGACATACTATTTAAAATTCAGACAAAAATTATAATAAATCAATTACCAGGATTTTTTTTTTTTTTTCTTAGATCTAGTGAAATGTTTTACCTGTCTGTTGAGCCCAACAGCATTTACCCTTCTTGAAGCGGCATTAGATATGCTCTGTACTTCCTTAAAGATGTTATTAATGAAGACACTGATTTATTATATTTATTTAAAATTCTCAGCCACGGTAACATCTAAGGCCATCAGTGGTGTATTCAAAATGTAGTGATATGGTGAGGCTTGTGGGGTGAAATCCCCAAGTAAGGACATTCTTTGGTTCATAAGGCAATGTTTGTGGATTGCCAGAATGTTTAAGGATCAAACCAAATAAATATGCCAGACATCAAAGGTCATACAGCCCTATGATAAATTGTGACAAAAAGGTTGAAAATTAGTTAACAATTACAACAAAATATGTTAGATGGCAGTGGTTGTAGATCACCACAGGTTAGTATGGTACTGAAAAGGGTAAAGAGAGAAGAGCAGATGGAGTACGAATGCCATTTAGGACTGACACAAAGCCAGCACTTAATCCTTTCAGCAGGGCTTTCAGGAAGTGGACAGGAGATGAGAAGGAAAAGGAAAGGGGGAGAAAAAAAGACCATGTAAAATTAGTTGAGGCAAGGGCTGACGTCCAAGTTATGGGTAATCCCCTATATCAGTCTCTGTTTCCTAAACCCTCCCATGACAAGAAGCAAGGAATTGGGGGAGGTACTTTTATTTTGTCCCATCATATGAAGAAAATCTATGTAACAAAGATATGACCTGAGGTTAATTCCATTACAAAATCACTTGCAAAATTAGTTGAGGCAAGGGCTGACGTCCAAGTTATGGGTAATCCCCTATATCAGTCTCTGTTTCCTAAACCCTCCCATGACAAGAAGCAAGGAATTGGGGGGCAGCAAGAATAATGTCACATAAGATTTTTTTCCCTTTTTCTTTCCCTCTATATCTAAAAAACAATTATAAGTTTCATTCTGCCCTAGATCCTTTCTTCAATTTAAAATGGTATGGTAGGTGTTAAGTGAAACCATCAATATATATACTGTATATACCTATTGTATGCTACAGGCTTCATATTGGTCTAGAATTTATGCATTCTCTTCAAAATCTATTCATAATATATAAACTATTTCTGCTTCTCATTGCTTCCATTTGTTACACAACAGCACAAGACTAATTCAAGGTTTCTTTCCAGGTGTATAAATAAAACCACAAAGAGGAAATATATTCTTTAAATATCCACAAGAAAGACAATATTACAGATACATCCTCTGACAAAAAAACAAAGCACCTTAAAAAATATTCAACAATACTTACACAATATCAGTCATGGAAGAAAAGCGCATGCTCAAACTCAGGCTATGATAACATACGATGCTGGCAAAATAACTTGACTATTGACAGCTGCAGAAATGTGAAATATGTGTATATGAGGTTAGCAATTGCTTTTTTCCTCTCTCTATATAGTTAAGGCCTTTAAAGTTGTGTTGTGATTTGCATATACTTAGCCATTTTGAGGTGAACTTTTCCTAAGTAACCATAAAAAACAAACAGTTTATGAATGATTTGCTTTTATATCAAGACAAAGAGTTTGAAAGCAACAGGTTCTTGGCCACTCTGCCTTTTACTTAGCATAACTGATATTACACAAATCCTTATCAAAAGGAAAACTCCCTGGATGTGGCCTAGTGTGCATTACAGCCTTTGTGTCTCCTATTTTTTTCCGCAATACGTACACTCAGCTGTTGTACCAGTCCAGGAAAAGAATCGTACATGACATGACTATCAAGAAGAACATGATCCATACCCGAAAGCCTGCATCCTTTCTCATTGCTTCCCGGACCTGTTGAGAGGAACATCATTAGTCGAAAATGGTACAAAGTGAGCTAAAATAACAGCACTGCTAAAACTGAATAATAAACTACTAATTTTCATATATCCATCTGCTTCATATTCTTCTCATTCTAACACATCACTTACTAGACCTTTAGGTACCTGAATAAATGTGCTTAACACATTTCTTATTCCTATGTGCTGTGTTTACAGTGGTACTACGGTATAAATGTATTACTGTCTTAAGAAACACAGATTATTTTCTCCATCTTCAAATGAAGTTACACATGTAATAATGACTAAATTACTGAAATCTTTGATTAAGGAAACAAAGAATTTTACACTGCTGATCATACATCTAGAATGAACAGGAAGAAAGTAAAGCCAATCTGATTACTGTCTGCAAAAGGAGTCTAATGATGATCTTGGTACTAATTATGATATTGGCATTCATGCAACAAACTATGCATATTCATTTTCTGTCCACAATTATGCCTATGCTTTTAAACTGATATTCTTTATTCCTTTAATTTCAATTTCATTATCATTATTTTCTTTCTAACTATACAGCTTACAATCACATTTGAAAACAGACCAAGGAAAACGTCTGAAATAAAGAGTAATTACTTTGCAAATAAAATGAATTTGAGAACATAATGTGGAAATGATGTGATGTGCAATTTTGCAGAGAGCAAGGAAATTCACACCACATATAATAAAATAAAAGAAAAAGGCATGGCTCCTTGCTTGTGATGAGTTTCCTGACATGTGTGCATATACACACTGTACTTACTAAGAGAAAAAAACAAAGCTTCTGGTTATAGTTGCTTGTACATAAAGAGTAGCTATATCTACTGGTGAAAATATAAATAATTTCTATTATCCTCAGGAAGAACAATTAGAGCGGCTCAACACAGACATTATAAAGTAAAGCACAAATAGAAAGTACTAGCAAGTCGGCAAACTTCTCTGTCTTCATATTCATTTTGATAACTTTATCAATTTGTATGTTATTTTAAAGAGGTAATAATTACAATTTGCTATAATTTTGCAAAAGAACAGTGAATTTTGAAATGAAAATCACGTAATATAAATGCATTGCAAAGCTTTACTGAAATATTTCATTTCTGTTTTTGATTTTTTTGTGGATTATCTATCTATCCTTTTTGACAAATATATTTAACCTTCTGTTCCCAGTACTAATAGTTTAGAGAAATAACAATATATCATACTAAAGTGTGAAGCACAGTAAGATATAATTAACATAAGTTTCTTGCCTTAAATAGTTCAGAGAAACTTAACTCTACAGTTCTTTATTTTACCATAGGAATGTCAGGCAACTAATCTTATTTGTAAATGCATTTGCATTTATACAAAGAAAAGGACAGAAACATTACATACCTGCTCATTACCTTCCCGAACATTTTCAGTTGCCGTCAAGATTGTATCATGAATCTCCTCAATTTGATGCGCCTGAATATCAACATTCTCTGTTAACATATTCTGCATCTGACCCAACTCTACCACCTGTTGGAAGAGGAAAGAGTGAGTTTACATCAAAATCCCTTACATCAAAAGTACTAAGAGTTCATGAGTTCTACGGCTAGTAATCAATATCTTGGACACGCCTTCTTTCAGTTCTAGCACTGGTATGAAATAAAATGATATTGCAATCATGTTTCCTTGAGAGCCTGAATCAAGAGAAACCTGATAAATGCTAAAACAGTAAAATGTTAAAAAGTTATGATAATCCAAATAAATATATCATATACCTGATAAATATAAAACATAATAATAATAACAATGAAACATCCTAATAAGATAAAGCTCTGATGACAATTTTCGACTCGCTCATCCTTCCCTATCCACATACCTGTCTCGTGATCTGTCGAACCTCTTCCTGGTTGGACATGAGTTCTTTATAAAGGTGTGCATTCTCCTCCTCCAACATCTGCCTCTCCTCAGAACTCAATTCTCCAAGCATCTTCTCTACCTCCTCCTCTATAACAGCGCTTGACCTGTCTGCTGCTGTGCTGTTTCCCACTTTGTTCTCGTTCCCTTTAAGTCTGGTCTCATCCGAGTGCTGGTCATCCTGGCTTCTTTGGTCTGATTGCTGACTATCGCTGGATTGTGACCATGAGCCTGTTAAATAAATATTGATAGATAAAGAGGCAGGTATGATTTAAGTTTAGATATCCTTATACTAATATATATATATATATATATATATATATATATATATATATATATATATATATATATATATATATATATATTTCACTTTAAAAAATCTTATGGCTAAGGATAATGACATACTGCAACTTTTTCATACATTCATGGGCAGTTGGCACTGTAGTGTTATATGGGAACAACCTGGTGCACATTTCAGTCACAAAAAAAATCTCTAAAACATATGCATATACTCTCTCTTACTCTCACTCTCTCACTCTCTCACTCTTTCACTCTTTCACTCTTTCACTCTTTCACTCTTTCACTCTTTCACTCTTTCACTCTTTCACTCTCTCACTCTCACTCTCTCTCACTCTCTCTCACTCTCTCACTCTCTCTTCTCACTCTCTCTCACTCTCTCTCACTCTCTCTCTCACTCTCTCTCTCACTCTCTCACTCTCTCACTCTCTCACTCTCTCACTCTCTCACTCTCTCACTCTCTCACTCTCTCACTCTCACTCTCACTCTCTCTCTCACTCTCACTCTCTCGCTCTCTCGCTCTCTCTCTCACTCTCTCTCTCTCTCTCTCTCTCTCCCTCATTCCCTCATTCCTTCACTCACTCACTCACTCATACCTGCTAAATGTGCCATCCAAAGATACACTACCAAAGTTTGACTGAAGTCTTTTAAGTGTCCAATGTTTTTAATATAAATCTATTTCCAAAGAATGATGAACATAACTAGATACTATCAAAACCACAGGTATCAAGCACAGCCTGCCTCTCACATGTACAAATCAGATATGTTAATATTTGGAGTGTGCAATTAACCTTTTTGATCCCACCCTATGTGTGCAATGAATTACATTCTACATTCTCGTGCATGTATTTTTTTTGAAGCGTGAATTATAATAACTATGTATGCCATATCTAAATTCATCTATCTGTACCAAAACCTATAAAGCTACCTGTACCTTTCATATAAAAAACATGCCATTTTAATCACATGCTTATTTTAGCTAGACAAAAAATAAAATAAACACAATTTAGAATAAACATCTTGCATCTTCAAAAATCTAGGACATTTCTGTATTCCTAGTAAGAGGAGAACAAGTCTTTACTAACAAAAAATTATCAGAAAAATTTGCACAGGAAACCAACTAAATTGACAGATATCAGAGCACAGTACCAACCTGACATGGAGCCCTCAAATGTGTCAGAACCATGGTCTTTGGGTTTCTTCTTGGAGCCTGCAGGTCGTTGCAGTCTCGAGAGATTTTCCTGGAGACAGACAGTGAAATTTAACAAATACTTGGTTTATGGTATCATCTTTCCTTTTGAGGATTTTACAATTATGTAACATTTCTCTCTTGTATTATTAGCATTATCACTTTTAGAATCATCATCCTCATCATCAATCATTAATCATCAATAAATCATCATGATCATCATCATCAAAGAATACAAACCTTCTCTTTTTGCTTTTTACACCTTGCTTCCTTCATCTCTTTAAAGCCTGAGTTGATCTGCTGGAAATTCTGCTTCAGAATGGACAGAATACTCTGCTGGCAATCTGTAGCATCTTTGGAACACTTCTCTGTCATTTCCAAGGCACGAATGTTGTCGTCTATAATGCGGAGGTTTGTGGTGACTACCTGGGAGAAAATGGTTTAAGGTATGAGCTTCATCTCTCTCTTGAGAAGAACTGCTGATATGTGTGATGTTAAATTTAGATACATGATATCCCTTAAATTTTAAAGATAGTTACCTATGGGGAAAAGTAATACATGAGAAACTTTGTGACTGTCCAGGGATATATAAAAGAAAAGGTAACTATCAATAATCTGTTTACTTGGTTTTGTTGAGTAAAATACAGATATAAACATCCTGCATTGAAAAAATATACATGTATAAATGTATTTATAGAAGATAAGATGAAACAGAGGGAGGAAAAATTTGTTAAAATTTCTACCTTTTCCATGTAGGTCCTCTCATAATCTGACATTGATTGATCCTCAATCTGCAAGTATTTCTTCCGGTGGTCGTCCAGCAAGTTCCGATGGCTGGTAATGTTGCTCTGGATATCCTTGGCCTTTGAGTAAAATTGCGAGAAGGCGGTGGGGGAGCTTGGGAAGATCTTGGTCTGGGGTAGGGTCACACCCATGGCCTTGTTCCGCGTCCGAATTGTTTTGACGCAGGACTTAAACAGGTTGGTGAGATCCATGCTTGCTCCGTTTTCTACAGTCATCTGTGGTGGGGAGATGAAAAGATGATTAATAATGGTTGAATGAAAAAGAGAAATGGGATAGCAAAGCTATATAGTGAAAACCTTAAGAAACCAAAAAAAAGATTGAATGATATGAAAATAGTAAACATAAGGTAATTAAGATATATCAATATACCAAAGACCAGTTATTTGTAAGGATTACTTTAATTACTACCCACATATACAGACAAGTTCTGAATATTACACAAGCATAAACCTGGAAATCTACATTTCCTAGATCATGTTAATAAATATGTAGCTAACAACTGTATTTTAATATAATTTTCAACATCATCATTCAATAAGCTTCGCTGGTATATATTTTTTCTTTACTTTTACTGACATGCTCAACACCACAGAAAGCAATAAGAATAAAGACAATCAGCTGAACATTTGCAAGAGAATAATGAATCTAAAAATAGTACATTAGAGAAGACAAACATTTCATTACTTGATGGAGACTTTGTAGTATTATAGCACCACAAAGAAAATATCCTATCCACTCTCTTCATGAGTAGAAAGAAACTTTTCTCCTGTGCTTTAAACCTCCACCAAGTATATTTCACAAGATAGAGCTCCACATTCCATCTTGTCAGAATTTATGTAATGGATATTTGCCTATTATTACTGAAGGCATGAAGGTGTCATTCCTTGAAACTAGGCTAATGTTATGGTAGCCATCAATTGATGTTCCACTGACTCTCATTACACGTTGAGATATATATATATATATATATATATATATATATATATATATATATATATATATATATATATATATATATATATATATCTCCTAAAGGGGAGAGTTATCAGACACAAAGCCTTTAAATATCTTATATTAGTTAGAATTTGCTGTAATATTTGCATTAACTTATATTGTTAATGATATCTTACATTTACCCCACAATTTCCCTGGTATATTTCATGCCAATCCTAGTTACTGGGATCAATGTCATTGCTTAGTTGGCTCCATGGACTATACATATTAAATCTTGATAGCAGACATTGTAATCAGTCTATCATTACAAATTTTATTTGTAATATTACAAAAGGCACTACAATAAATTTGCCACCTAAGCTTCTAATTCTTTTTAAGGTAAAATTACTGACAATCTACTTAATCTACTTCAATTTTAAAATTCCAGATCATTTGTTAAATATCAAACCTACACATTGTGCAATTGCTCATGCCTACCCTCTCTGCACTCTGGAAAAGCCAACCAAATTCCACAACATATTTTTCTGTAAGACTGAACTTGAACTAGTTCCTTAATTAATGATAAATCAGAAAGGAAGTCTATAAGCTCCATCCTGATAGAGTATACTACATGGAGGTTTGCTGGCCTTTACCACAGTAATTATTGGAATTATTGTGGGTGCCCCCTTCAATTCCTTAACGAAGTGAATGATCACTGGTTTATATTTACAGAACATGGTTAAAATTTAAGACTTGAAATGTTGGGTAACCTTCATACCTAATTATGATACTGCCATACATCAGCCATTATAGGTAAATAGCTATGCAGTCAAATACACACATTCACAATGGCTCTCAAAATGGAATCTATCATATATCATAATCATATTGGCTGTATTCTATCCTAATGGTTCTCAACCCTTAACACTTATAATACCTTCAGGCAGATGTCTAGCAAATCAGCCTTAAATCTTTCTCCCCCAAGGTATTTATGACCCCCTGCTAACCCTCTGCAATATCTTTGGAAGTTACAACCCGCCAGCTGGGTAGTAATGTTCTATCTAAATCCTATTTTAACAAAAGGTTTACTATCCCAAATCCACCTGGATGCTGGAGTTATTCCCACTCTGAACAAACTCATGCCCCAGGGTGCACATGCAGTCAGCTCCTCAAGTAAGAGCTTAGAAGTGCACAGAAATTCATGTTTACCCTGCTCTGTGTGTTTGGCTGCAGCATACAATATTTTCTGGTAATTGACACTAAACCATGGCTTTAATTCTACTTTTGAAAAGTTATAACACAATGGCTGTAAGCAATGCCAAGAAAGCAAACATTTGTTTAAGGTAGACAATTTAGAGCTGAACGTGTGTGGCATGTATCCTTGCTATCTGACATTTGGACTTGATTTCTTAGGTAATTCTTTACAGTACAGATGTACTCCCCAACTCCATATCACAAAATTTATTCATCAATCTAAGTTGCCGTGACTGGGAGTGAAGTTTGGGCACTGCCCATGGGGAAGGTAATGGGGTGCTCTGTATGATCTTTTACCATCATTTGTGGCGTTGTGGCGATCTTAATCTCGTAAAGAGATTGTTGCCATCATCACAGTTTCAATGCTCCTCCAAAGACCAACAAAATCCTACCACACACATTCTGATCAGCTCTTTATTTTGCCAGATTATATGTGGAGGAAGTGTCTTAGCCTTTACTGGTTCAGCAACAAACATGGAGACTACAGCAATCAACATAAGATTACTTTCTGATGCTTTGGTGTCATCAAATCACTTTTAGCTGTCTGATTATATTATTATCTCTGACATGTGTTTATCAATTTATAAAGCAGTAAATGTGGTAATTCTTTACCATACACACTCACCAGAGACCAAGGCCAAACTCCACATGACAAAATTTATTCAACAATCTAAGTTACCAAGACTGAGCATGCCCAAAGAGGGGGCTGATAGGGAGCTCCAACCTCAACACCCCCTGGCATATAAATATTGTCTTCACTTCAGTATGCACAGCAAGATAGGGCTTAACTTATAAGTAATGAGTGGACTTAGGCTCTGAGTGTAATTTTCTGTGATATTCCTTTAGTTATGTTTTTACCGTTCATGTATGCAGATTATTTCTTGTATTGACAACTACAACTTTTTGCCATTTGCAAGAATTTCATCTTCAATCTGACCCTAGTTTAGTAAATTCCCACTGTAAAAATTAACCATGAATATAATATTGATTCCCCAGAAAGCAGCATAAAATGTTTATTTCTCTGTATCTTTGCACAAACCAGTTTTAGACAATTTCCAAAAACAAACACCACCAAGGGAAACAATAAATATATCCCAAAACAGACCACAAAGGAAAATATGTTATAGTTAAGTAAGATAATTCTTTACAGTACAGAGGCCCTCGACAGAGACCAAGTCCCCAACTCCACATCACAAAATTTATTCCCCCCCAACACCCGCCTGTAAATATTGTTGGTAATTTTATCTCATAGTTCCATTAAACAGATTGCAATGATACTGGTGTCATTGGATTCCTCTCATCCTTTACAATGCAAATATGCAAGGCAACAAGCTTGGCCCTGATAGCAGGGGAGGGCATGAAAGGTACCAGGGACATTGCAGGGGAAAATATGAATAATCTAAACAGAATCAGTCACTGTATTCTCTAATGCAAGGGGCTGTGCCCCCTGCGATTCCACCATGGGGGCTACCACACCACAACCCCCAGGTGGGTTTGTAGCCGACCCCCGCAACCTGTAGCGCTCCATACTTCCCCAAGGTTGGGTCCATGGTCCACAGCTGCATCCTTAGCATCTCACGTCAGCCACCTCTCGAAGACTAATGTCGAGACCTACCCATGCCTTTGCCGTTGGGGGAGCCTCTCTCGACGACTCTCCCTGTCAATCTCCAGCACCCCAGCCATACCTGTGGGCACTTACACCCACATTAGTTAATCCTTAAAGAAATAATTGACACCAGTCAAATGGCGAGTGCAAATCCACCGCCATACTATTGACCCCGGAGTGACACAAACACCCAGCCTTCCAGAGTAACATGGCTATCGCTCACTCGCTTAGCTCCCTCACTGGAGGGGGAGTACCTATAGCCGACCCCCGCAACCTGCAGCACGACATACTTTCCCCAGGTTGGGTCCATGGTCCACAGCCATGTCCTTAGCACCTCACATCAGCCTCCTCTCGAAGACTAATGCCGAGACCTAATTGGATGAGAATGGACAGCTCCCGGCTCGCTCACAGGACTGCAGGCTCCCCTACCACTACTAAAGTTCCGGCTCCCGGGCTGAGATTAGCTCTCACTGATCCTCCAGCAGAGCAAGAACACAGCAAGCAGCACCAGGCCTAAACAGGCCTTAACTGTCGGGGGAGCCGCCCAGGCTCTCCACGTCAATCTCCAGCACCCCAGCCATACCTGTGGGCACTCACACCCACATCAGTTACTCCTTAAAGAGATGATTGACACCAATCAAATGGCGGCTCCATATCCACTGCCATAGGTTGTAGGGGGAGAGAGTCCCTTACATTAGACAATACGGTGACAGATTCTGTGTAGATTATTTATATTTTCACCTGCAATGTCACTGGTACTTTTCATACCCTCTCCTGCTACTGGGGCCAAGAATGTGGGAGTTTGAGGAGCTTTCACACAATAAAACATTTGGAAACTAGAGAGAGAGGAATCCAACAATATCGCTTGGCAGAGGTATTCCAAAAAATTACCACAACTTTTTGTTCACTAAAAGAATATTATATTCAATTTCCCCTTATTGTTTCCATACTGTAAAAATTACGCCGTGGATATTGTTCCGGCACCGGATTTTATAACAGTTTGGCTATTCGTCCGGCATACATGCGCACCAACTATTTGCGCGCAACCACACACTCGCGCATACAAACTTTGACGCTATTTTTGTGTTGTTCATTGTTCATGGCTAAGGGTCGATCATCGATTATGGATTCCTTCAAAGTTGGAACTGAGTTTGCCAGTTTTGCTGATGTGAAGGACAGCTTGACCAAATTTCAAGAGAGCACTTTCGCACAGTTTTATGTCAAAGATTCAAGGACTGTTGCTGCAGCTTTGAAGCGTACACCGGATAAGAAAGTAAAGCCAGAGTTGAAGTACTCCTACTTAGTGTTTGCCTGTATCGGGAAATACGGCAATTGGGAGGGGGTGCAGAGGAAGAGCCCCCGATAGGAAAATATGGCAATTGGGAGGGGTTAGGAGGGAGTTTTGGTTCATACGGCGATCCTACTGGTAGTTCCTGCGGTTAAGATGTGGTTCACTCGCTCGTTCGTTCGCGCAACATCATGTCAAATCATCCGTGGCCGAATCTTCTCTCGGGTTCCTACATTTTTCACTTTCTTTATCATCTGGAATGCTACCCTTGGCTCGGATTTTCAATTTCCCACAGTCTTTCGCTTTTTAAAATGCATGGAATGAACGAAATCACCCCCCCAACCCCGATCCCCCAACATTGTTGGCGGGAGTCGGGGACTTGGTCCTATAGGCACGCTAAAATCACAGAATCGGGATGGAAATCACAGAAATGTCAAACTGTAGCAAACTTAGCATGTATGTCCACTCGGTCCTAAGAATAATTAAAAATTTTGATGTTGTGCATGAAATAACAAAGAATTATTGACTGTGCGCAAGCATGAGTGTATGCCGGACAAATAGCCAAAATATTATAAAATCCAGTGCTGGAACAATATCCACGGCATAAAAATTAACCTTCAGTAAATTTACAGATTGACATTCCTTTAAAAAAAATTAATATATACATATCATTAGGCTATTTATCTCTTGCTCTACTAAGAGCAAAGCTACAACTAACCCTACACGGGCAATTTTCAAAAATAAAAGCAGTCAAACATAAAAGGTCCAAGAGATTTTGAAATTTGTACAGGCCTATGGTCATGCATAATATGGCATTGCATTTAGGGGTATTAACAACCCGATTCCAGTTCACGACAAATAAACACAAACCAACGTACTAAAACATTTACTTGTATTCAATAACCTGATGTATTAAGCCGATAAATAAAGGCTTTTATCAGGAAAGAAATATTCTTTATAAATAAATACACTGACAGAGGTACTTGCCTTTACAGCTGATTGCGATTCTGTTTTAAAGATGAGAAGACCTTTTTATTATTTTTATTCAAAGTTGAATTCGATTTGAAAGATGATTTTTTCAGGTTTATTATTCTATTCATACTACTAATTTCATAACACTTACAAATACGTATAAAAATATTCATATGAATCGCAATACACGTCTACGAACAAGCATGCCAACCAAACATCAAATACCAATCACGTAACAAAAGATAATTAAAGCAAAAGCAAATCTTGATACCTTTCGATAAATGCTGTCAACTTATAAAAATTACTTTTTGGTTTTAAAATTAGCAGAAAAGTACACAAGAAAAATATTACCACCCCAACCCCGACGCCTTAGGTTTGCCCCCCTGCCGGTGCCACACAACTGTCAACATGGCCAACCAAGAGGTGGACGAGCTGTTCGAAGTGAAAAATTCCTTCTATATCGGGAATTACCAGCATTGCATCAACGAAGCACAGAAACTACAGGTAATTTAATGGTTGGGGTCTATTTTCGAGTTGGTGTTTGGCTATTTAGGTGAAAGGAAATAAATGAAATGATGTGTGGATTGTTGTTGTCTTGTTTACCTTCGTTGTTTTGTTTTTATCTTGTATATTTATTGATTTATTTTCTATATGTATGAATGGGTACTTCTAAATGCAAGTTAGAGTCCACTTCATGAGGTTAGGAAATAGTATTTACATAGATTTTTTTTTTTTTTTTTTTTTTTTTTTTACAGATTAAAATGTAAGAGGAAAAAAAGAGATTCGTGAATTTTAGATTAACCATATTTTATTATTCCATAGAAAATTAGAGTAAGAAGAAGAAAATAATGTTTTTTCAGTTTCACACAACCATCGAAGCTTGCAACCGTTATTGCTTCTTTCAATTATCTACATTGCTGCATGCATTGATCTTTTGTTATTTTCCTTCACAAATAATATAAATGAAAATATTGGTGACCTTACCCCTCTGAGATTGTCCCAATTACACTATTAGTAATCTACAAACGTAGCTTTATGAACAAAAAAGCTTCCTAAAGGCCGTGTCACACTTAGACTTTTTCCGCATTGCATTTCCGCTGGCACCACTTACCAATACTTTCATTTATATCATGTTGATAAGAAACAACGACAGCTTCACACATTTACATTGTGAATAGTTGAGGAAGAATGATAGTCGCGAGTATAGTTGACTGTGTGAAGCTGAAAAATTACCTTTATTTCATATATCAGTTTGTGTAAAGTCATCTTTTCCGACGATTACGACGTACACGATGGATGACACTGAATTTTATTTTGATTATATGATTAACATAATATAATTAAGCAGTTCCAAGGGTGAAGAAGGGAGGGGTTTGCTATCTTGGTTGGAACTAGGCCTGGTCAGCCAACAGCAAATGTGGCTCTCCTTTCATTAACCAGGTCAGTCCAAATTTATTGGCCATTGTGATTGTCTTTCATGTAGCCAAGTAGGATTTCCTTCAAGGTTTATGTTAAGTCGGGTTGAATAACAGAATATCTAACCATATAAATTCTAGGATGGATATGGAAAGGAAGTGTTTTTCACACATTTCTAAACATTCATTCAATATCATATTGATGATTTTAGTGAAATCATATGATATGAACTATAATTAAATTCTAGTCATAGTTCAAGTGCACAGAACACCAAACAAATGTTATAAACAGAACTTTTATATGAAGTCTAAGCTGAATTTGTTGTGTGTATTGATAAAATTTGATAGCATCAATAGTCTTTGAATAGGTAACTGAACAACAGTCAATCATAAATGATTAAAAGAAATTAATAGACCAATTTGCATTACAGGTCAGTTCACCAGAACTGCGACAGGAGAGAGATATCTTCCTCTACCGTGCTCTCATAGGTCAGCGCAAATTTGGAGTGGTTCAGAGTGAAATAAAAGCATCAGCTCCACCTCCACTGCAAGCTTTAAAGTTACTGGCTCAGTACTTCCAGTTTCCCAGTAACAGGTGAGTTATAATGCATTTTTGAGAAGATGAATTAGACTTCTGGTTTCTATCTAAGCTGTGCACCAAAGGAAATTCTGTCATTCTGGTGATGTAGGTCTTAAGCATTTACATTTGTGTGTGCTTTGTGATTTATATTACAGTAGGAGGTTTTATATTTGAGGTATGTCTATTCGTGATAATACTTCATATGTGTTCAGCCTGTATATATTCTAATGACCAGAGACTACCAAGAAAACAGACAAGACCCCTTGTATCTCCTCATCATCTTTTTTTCCGCATTACACAATAATATTTAGAGATTTTTTATACAGTATATTATAACATTTACTCTGTATCTGAAACAGGGTAACCATTGTCAACGAGCTGGAATCCCAACTGAGCGGCAATGTCGATCTGTCCAACACAGCCCTCCTCATTGTGGCTGCAACGATCTACTGCCATGAGGATAACTATGAGGGAGCTCTTCGTGCCCTCAGTCAGTCAGATGCCCTTGAGTGGTAAGGGGTTAATTTCTTATGTCTTTTGGTGTGTTTGATATCGTTTTTGGGTTTGTTTTGGAAAGTATGATAGAGGAAGCGAATTTTGCTCTTTTCTTTGTACCGTTTCCTTTGTTTCCTTTTACTACCCCTTTATCGTTAATCATCTTGGATACTGTTATTAGGTCCAAGTGTTATATTTATTGTTGTTCCTTATGTTGATTAGTGATTATTAGTACATGCAGCTGAGGCAAAGTACATACCATGTATATTGTGATATTAGTTTGTTAATTGTGTTTACACAGAGGTGGCTCTACATGTACTTGAGGGATTATCTATTTTTTCACCACTTTCACGTTTACAAAAAGTACTTTTTTCCTGAGAACCCCCCCCCCCCCTTCCAGAGTGTACAAAGCAAAAAGATAAAAATTATGACCTCTGCCACAGGCTCTCCAGGGTCTAAAGGAATGCTTTAATACTGATAGAATCAAGCAGGCAACCATCATAGGACACCTTACATTGACTTACAGACAGTGAAGGATGACCATTTGTCTGTGAGGCTCTCATCATGGGAATTAGATGATAGATTCCAAAACATAAATGTGTTCAAGTGTTTCTATTGGAAATAAAAAATTACATCTGCTGAACATCTTCCATTCTTGAATTTGGCAGTGCAATACAAAATTAATTATTGATTTTTGTTTTTTAATTATATCCAACTTGTCATATATATATGTGTGTGTGTGTGGGGGGGGGGGGGTTCAAGTGAGTCTAAAAACAGACTGTGATGTATATCCCCTGTATGCCAGGTAGCTTTTATACACAAACACGGTATAGTAACTTTTAACCTTGCTTTTGTTAAAATCACTATGACAAGTATGAATAATGGTCATTTGTGAGAAGAGGATGTACCAATTATCTTCTTAAAGGAATACAACTGAAAAAGTAGCCTCCAGCTACTTGAAAACAAAAATAAAGTTATATACTTATACATACATATATATATATATATATATATATATATATATATATATATATATATATATATATACAACTAATAGAAGACTTCAAGGAAATGTGAATATATTTCTATTGTATTGCTATTAGTAATCTTTCAGGCATTGTTGAATGCACAGATATTAAGGGGATTATTAGATAAATTATTTGTACGTTTCTCACTTATCAGCCGTGCCTTGATGGTCCAGACCTACCTCAAGATGGAGCGCCTGGATGCTGCCCGAAAGGAGCTGAAGACTCTCCAAGAGAAGGATGATGATGCAACTCTAACACAGATGGCTCAGGCTTGGACGCACATTGCAACGGTTGGTTTCATCATTTCACCCTCTCTCTCTCTCTCTCTCTCTCTCTCTCTCTCTCTCTCTCTCTCTCTCTCTCTCTCTCTCTCTCTCTCTCTCTCTCTCTCTCTCTCTCTCTCTCTCCTCTCTCTCTCTCTCTCTCTCTCTCTCTCTCTCTCTCTCTTCTCTCTCTCTCTCTCTCTCTCTTTTGCTTTTGTGCTCAACCCCCCTCCCCTCCCCTGCTGCTTTCTTTTCTTTTTATTGCAATGATTTGCTAATTATTCATATAATGTTCCCTTTTTCCTTGTTGAAACACAGATTTATGCTACTTTGTTTATTCGTATACAGAAGTGAAAGATATATGTAGAATAAGTAAGAGACTGGTTAACATTGTGTATAAGGATATAAATGAAGTGTTTATGTAAATATATATGCAAACATGTCCACACCTACGCAGATGAACACCAGGAATGGTAGTAAGCTCGCTGTTTCCTTCCTTGTGGCTTCACATTGTGTTCCCTCTTTTTTTTTTTTTTTTACGTTTTCACATTTCTTATTTTTCAGGGTGGTGAGAAACTGCAAGATGCCTACTACATATACCAAGAATTGTTGGATAAGAATGTCAGCACAGCCCTTCTCCTTAATGGCCAGGCAATTTGTTTCCTTGGCCAGGCAAAATACGAAGAGGCCGAGAGTGCCCTTCAAGAAGCTCTGGACAAGGACCCAAGCAACCCTGACACCCTCATCAACTTGATGGTCCTGGCACACCACACAGGGAAACCACAGGAGGTGAGCTTGTGCTTGTGATGAAGTTTTCATAAAAAGAAATAGAAAAAAAAAATCATTTTCTTCTTTATCATCCTCTTTTTTTATATTAAT
>NW_020868485.1:826633-836633 GCF_003789085.1 Penaeus vannamei | reverse complement strand
TTGCAGTTATGATTGTTTCTACAGGTGAGTAAATTATAGACTGAAATTGCATTCATAGTATGATTTTCAACTATTATTTACAATTATGTGTTAGTTTTCAATTGTATTCTTGCAAACATTCTTTGCTAGATAATTCAGACTTGTGATTTTAGAAATTTCATTATTCCTACGTTGCAGCATTGACGGTTTTGTTGTGGTGGAGCTATATCAGTGTTCATCTGCAGCTGGATAATGCTCCACTAGATCAGATACTGGAAGAGACAGTACGCAATGAGAGAGCTCTCTTGATCTATGCCATCATTGCAACGATTATGACTGTAAGTAACTACCTTTGAGATGTACATTTCCTCTTTTTTTTCTAATTTTTTGGGGGGTCATAGCTGATGTTTGTACATCAAAGTTTAAGGATGATAAATAGCTAAAGTAGGACCATTGGTTTATATTACATTTATGTATATGTACTGATTTTAAATGATGTAATTACTCAGATGTAAGAATTAACATCCATTATCCAATTCATGATTAGTTAAATTACCCTTAATACTTTTTAGGTGGCCTTGCTGGCTCTGGTGCTGTATGTACGACCACACATAACAATGGTGGCCGAACTATTCAAGCACGCAGGGGCCTGTCTGACTCGCCACCCAGGGTTGCTCCTGCAGCCAGTGATTACGTTCTTCGTGCTTTTAGCCTTCTTCCTCTTCTGGGTGTGGGTTCTGATGTCCCTTGCCACAGCCAGTAAGTTATTTTCCTGCATGGTTGTAGTGGTCTTTGAATATGTTTCTAGGCTTGCATGTAAGAGAAAAAAAGGTATATTTCAATGTTACAGAGCATTTATTGTAAAGCAGGATGACAGTTTTGAAATCTACCTGCCATCTCTGTCTTTGTGTCAACATGGTAAGGTGTTTATGCCATTTATTTAGTACTGTAATGTTAATGGATGTTCTTTCTCTATGTTCCATTCCATGTTTGTTGCATAGGTAAGGAATAGGCAGGAGATTGTTACTGGTTAGAAAAGTCTGCAGCAGGGATAAAATCTGATTTTAATTAATGGAGTAGTGTAGTAGTTTGTGGTAAAAGCAAAAATTAAGTTAAAAAATAATAGGTGTTTCAGCTTGGATCAGACTTGTCAATGATTGTAGGAGGAAGTATGAATGAGCGAATATTATCAAAATGGATGATTTATGTTCTACATTTTGATACTACATCTTCATCTTTACCTGAACTGAACTTTTGAGAGTAATCTGAGAAAGATTTTGGAGTGAGGTAGTAATAATGGCACTCAAGGAGAACAGCTGGATAATGAGGTCTGGGACTGCTACTATAGTCAGAAGGTGAATGATAGGAAGTAAACAAGTCTTCAATAGTTAGGGTTGGGTTCAGTCTTAGTTCTCTTTCTTAAGATATATCCATTTATTAGGCAAAGTAAAATTTGTAGAGCTAGATCAGAAATTTTGTAGTGGCTCATGTGAACTGTATTCACTGAGGCACATGTAAAATAGGTATGAATGAGAATGATTATCTGCAAGATATTTGATAGATCAATTGGCCTGGTTTCAGTTATATCTTCATCAGAAATACATTACTTTTTACCTTTACCACAAACCATGTATTTCAGACAAAGATATAATCAAAACCTGACACATGTATCTCTTATATTGCAAAATCATTCATTTTCATTCTGCAATTACCTCATATTCAGATTTTTTTGTATTATGTGAGAACTGTGAATGCTCGTATATATTTGTGATTAGGAAATTTTGCAGAGGACTCATAGCTGTGAGAAATTATGTATATTGTGCTTTCTTTGGAAAAAAAATTATATTCATATATGATTCATTTTCATCAGTTTTCTTTTATACTAATATGAAAAAAAAATCATGCATGTAGTTATTAATAAATGTGTTAGTTATTTTCTTAATACACTGACATGTTTTATACATGTAAAGCTCATGTTTTTTTCTGATTAACAGAGCACTTAAGAAGTTCAAGACTACAAACAACCTTGCAAGAAGTGATCAACAATAATTCAGCCATTCTAAGCGAGGGTGACGACACCAACCTCACTTTTATGCGTGAGTACTGATTAATAAGTCTGTTGTGCTTTTTGGTATGATAGGGCTATGTGCAGCTGTTATTTGCGTTTTTCACCTCGGGTTTTAGCTATTAATTCCATATATTATAATGAAAATTGTTTTGCTAGGTCTTTTTAGTGCATATATGAGTTAAAATCTCATTTTTTAAACTTTTTTGAGATGTTTTGATCTATCTTTATATGTGAATAAGAAACTTTATTCTATGCATTGTAATTAAATGTGCTTCTTTATAAAAGCTAACGAAAGTTTATTCTAGATTCCATTCCCTTAAGCTATTTATGTCACTGTATAAGTATATAATATGCTTTTGATTTTACATTATCAGGTACACCCCAGCGTATCCTGGAATATGTTGACCCTTCATGGGTGCGCTCCATGTGGTGGGTTTGGGTCCTCGGACTAGTTTGGGTTGCTGAGTTCATCTTGGCATGTCAGCAGATGATTATTGCATCAGCAGTTTCAACTTACTATTTCTCACGGTATGTTTTTAGAGCTTATTAGCTTTAAAGGGGCTCTGCATGTATAGATAGATAGACTGATTGATGTTTATATATAGATATAGATACGAGTAAATCAAGATTATATACTGATGAATGTTGAAAAAGGATATTCTTGTATTAGATATCCATACACATGTTATTAATTGGATCAACAGACAAGAAGGCCGTGGCAAAGTTCGACACCCCATTTGGTGGTCGTGGCGAACCCTTCTTCTCTACCATCTCGGTACAGTGGCAAAGGGCTCACTTCTCATCACCCTTTGCAAGCTACCTCGCCTGCTGATACAATGGATTACCAAAAAGTAAGAGACTTTTGGATTCTTGACATTTTTTGTAATTAAGTAAATATGCCAGTTGCCTGTTTATGGGGTGTGCTGCTATATTTATATGTATCCCAGAGTTTAAGCCTTCCAAGGTCTTCTCTGGCTAAGTGGATTTGATTAATATTGTCTAGCTTTGATGTTCAATATTTCCTAGTTTCAGTACTAAACTCAGAATCATTAATCATATTATCATTAGTAATCATTACTAGAAACAGGTTATGTTATTAAATCTCCTGCAATTCCAGTAGAAATTATACTGTTTGCAATACTTATTATTCTGTATTCCTAACAGATGCAAGGACCCAGAACACAGCTGTGCAAGATGTGGGCTAAGACTCTGCTGTTGTTGCCTCTGGTGCTTTGAACACTTCCTCAAGTACATGAACCACAATGCTTACACCGTCACAGCAACAAGAGGCACTGCATTCTGCGAGTCTGCCAAGATTGTTAGTATTTAAACATTGTTACACATTTGCACAAGAAGGAATTCATTTAACAGTTTAGATAGGGTTAAGATTTTTGGCTTTCCCCCTTTTAATGCTGAATAAACAATAAAAAATTCATATATCCCAAGTAAGTCTTTTCTATTAAAAGGACTAAGTAACTTGCTTTACATTTATCTTTCAAAAAGAGAAATAGAAAATTCTGATAAATTGAAGATGCTTTTTTTTCATGTTACAGAGCCATATCTTGGCAATTGATTCACAATTTGCTTTGGAATTTACTCACACAAAAGATATAAATGACATGGTACTTGAAACAGCATATGGTTATAAGGCTTTCCTGTAACACCACAGTCTTTCTTTCAAACTTACATATTTCACATATTTCACAGGTTACTCTTTGCCTTAACTTTTGCATTAGATCTTTCAGCTTTGCATGTGACTGGTCCTTTTGAAACTTGCAAATACCACCATCTTAGTTACCGTTTACTCTCAGGATCAAATTATTGAATTAAAATGGTTGTTAATTTAGAAGGAAAAAAAAAAAAAATTGCGAATGTCCCACTGTTGAGGTAGGGGAACCAAAAATGTGAAGGGCACAACAGTTTTTTAAGGCCTCTTAGGCAGAAAACTTGATAAATTCTGATCAACCCAATGCTGGGATTGCAAGAATACATATTATGACCTTTTTTTTGTTTGTTTATTGATTATTTTACACATAGATGGTTCCACAAATGCTTATTCACCAAGAAGTCAATTAATGGTCCTATAAAGCTGATTTTCCGTAATAGTGACTACCATTATGGTAATCACAGTCAATAACAATGATAGCAACATAGATATTAATAGCATTAGAAAAAAAAATCCCATAAACTCGAGGGAAGGGAAAATCAGCTTAGGACATACAGGCTTATGTATTGGGTCCATGATGGCTGAGTATTTGTAGAGCCATCTGTTGTGTACAAAAAAATTCACAAAAAGATAACGACAATAGACAGTATGATTACCTGGTACCATTTGGTTAAGATATTAATGACTGATTCCACTGAAATGTTTCATATTTGTGTTATCCTTTCCACTGTAATTTGATGATTTTCCTCAACCAGTTTCCAAACATCGATATCATGACTGGGAAAATGAAGGCCAGATGACTTGCAAAGGGGAGCTGTGGTCTCCATAAGCTTTCATAAAAGCATTACCAATATCCCTTTATTTTCACAAGAGGTTTTGACCTCACTTCAGATTTTTTCAGATTCTAGGATTAGATGGATATTACTTCATAGGCTAAAACAAAGTTGTTGAATACTTATAAATCATTCAAGTTGTACCATGAAATTTGAGAATCATACCGTTTTTAGGTAATATTGCAATGGCTGTGATAGTGTAACACTTATTTCTTAAGATGATATATCATCATTTTCACCATATGATACATACATTTTTTTTCACTGTTGACAGGCATGGCGTGTAGTCCTGACAAACATGCTCCAGGTAGCTACAGTGAACAGCATAGGTGACCTGACAATTTTCTTGGCTAAAATCACAGTAACAGCACTGGTATGCTGTATTGCCCTCCCTGTCCTACATGCCAACCCTACTCTTCATCTTTATGCAGTACCGCTAATCGTTACAGCTGTCTTTGCATTCTTCATCACCCACTGTGTTTTCTCTGTATATGAGGTAAGTGTGATTCTGGATTCTATCTCTTGTGCATGAATTATTGATGAATAACGTATCAGTTGTGAAACCATCTTTTTTATAAATGTAACGGCAAGATATTTGATTACATTTGGAAGTCACTTTTAGTCATCATATAAAGTCACAATGAGGAAAGAGTGATATATTATTATAGATTGAATTCATTAGGATTCCCCTCAAAAAAATTAAATGGATTGTCCTCTTCAGTCTTTGTATTGTCATATGAGGATATCTGCAGTATTTGAAATTTTGTGATTTATTACTCTTTTAATGTATCTGTTTGATTTGATGCCAGATTTAATAGCTTTGTATCTTCTTGGGATTGACATTTTCCATGTTGTTATCTGTATGCAATTTTTTGGCATTGAATATTGATTCCTCTACATTGCACATTTCAGATGGCTGTGGACACTTTGTTCTTATGTTTCTCTGATGACTACAACACTTACGACACTACTGACGGGCGTGAGTTGGTGGCTGACAAAGAGCTATACGAGTTCATGGTGAAGCACGAAGACATTGACAGAAAGAACTCAAGAAAGCCAAGGCGCCGTGACCCCCCTGAGACCATTCGGTTCAAGGAAGGGGCGGTGTGAAGGCAGAGGAAGTTTCTGACAATGCTTGCCGCTGCAGAAACTGATTCCTTTTTACATGCTCCGCCCCTTTCCGAGATGGAATATTTACTATGACTTTGGTAACCAATGATGGTTTATAGATTTAAAGATAAATGCAATAAGAATCATGATCAATAGATTGTTGCATTTGACAGTAACACATTTTTATGTGTGACTCACTGACTCTGATAATCATTGGCAGATATCATAGAGGAGTTTGAAAGTAATGTAACACTAATGGAATGAAAGAATAATACTCTTATTTAAATAAAATGTTCATAATTAAGGATAGCGAAATGACTTCTAGAAAGTGTCCAGGGTGTGGTAATAGATAAGAAAATGCATTATTTAACAGGTAACAGTATTGACAGAAATTGCTAATTGCATTAAGCTCAATATTTGATATCAGAACTCTTATTTGTATTTTCAGGAAATATATCAGTAAGCACAGGGAACTCATTAAGGAGACTTTTAGGTTATGTTATAATTTCTTATTAATAGTTTTCCTAAGTTTTCCTAACAATAGTTCTACTAATAAGAGTCATACATACCA
The DNA here is from genome assembly GCF_003789085.1 of Penaeus vannamei. Classification (NCBI taxonomy): domain Eukaryota; kingdom Metazoa; phylum Arthropoda; class Malacostraca; order Decapoda; family Penaeidae; genus Penaeus; species Penaeus vannamei. The sequence continues at coordinate 830,406 of NW_020868485.1, read as the reverse complement.
TCCAAAGTGTATATTTTACTTAGGGAACTCAGACCTGATCTCTTTTTCTTTTCTTTTCTTTTTCTCTTACTTTTTATCATTTTATGACTTTTTCTTTTTGTTCTTTTTGATGTTATTGGTTTCTTCTTGTTTATCTTCTCTCTCTTTGTTATTTTCTTTTTCTTTTTCTCTCTTTTTCATCCCATACTATCAGCCATCAGTGTACTTACTTATGTGTAAATATGTTTTTCTTTCTTTTTAAGTGATAATCTGCAGTTAATGATACTGGAATATCATCTGTGATATTTCAAGGTCATTTAGAAATTCCTCTTTATATTTTAAGTCTGTGATTTTTTAATATGTGATAAAACTATTTTCATCTAAATGAAATTTTCCTCTTCTCAACTAATATCTATATATTTGTACTTTTTACATTTGCGTGGACACACATGTTTCGAGATAATTGGTGTTTTGGCAATAGCGAAAAGCTAGAATTTAGTTATAAGAAATTCAAATTTAGTTTCTTCTCTTGGTAAGAATTCTTCAGAGATTTGCAATTTATTTTAATGGTAGTAGCACAGAGATTGAACGTTGCAGCTGGTAATATAACATTAGATACATTATTTTGTTATGAGCTCCAAATACTGAGTCACAACTCGTCATCCACCATACCTGAAGGATAGTACAAGACAGATTTGTACCATTTGTTTTGTTTTGTTTTGTCTGTTTCGTTTTGTGATAAATCCTGTGCAAATGCAAGAAATGTTTGTATATACAAATTCACCTTCCCAAATTTAGTAATTGGTAAGCAATTGGCATATAAATGCTCTATTGTGATGATCCACCATTTGTCCAGCATACATTATAAATACCCTGTGCAAGTCTGTTAGGGTCACCTTTACACTTGTAATGGTGAGTGGTGTCCTCACAATCATTTAGGATTTGACTTACATTTCAGAGGAATTTTAGTCAAGTGATGGATATGGAAGGCAGAGGCATGACAGTAGTTTGTTAATACTCAAAAGAGGTTAGTTGAAATATTAGAGAAGCTGTTTTTAAAGTGTTATGAGTGAGTAGTCACCTATTCACTATAATGGAGGGTTACAAGAAAGGTTTGGGCATTGGCAGTTTTTCTAATTCATGTTGTACTTTTTTACATTTAGTTAATTTTTTCTTCTCATTGCCCAAACAGTCATTTTTAGCATAGAAATTGCTGTTTTGTTATATGTTAAAGAATATGATATAGGGAGTCCTGTAGGTGTAAGGCTGAGCAAAAATGAATTGATTTGGTATCAAATCATTGTGATGGAACTTTTGCAGCTTTGAAAAAAAATTATTTTTTGTTTTGTTGAGTCCTTGAAAAATTCTGATTGATACATCTGTCTGTAGTAAGGGATTGATATACATCAGAAATTGTAAATGTGTAGGTTCAAGAGCCTTTGAATGTTGAACATATTTTATGAAGGAAAATGAAATATGCTGAAAGAGAATATGTTAAAATACTGATGACCTGTGATTATCACCATAGGGATTTTTCATTCTGTAATAGCGGAAAAAAGTGCCTGAATGAAAAAAAAACAGGAAATTTATCCTGTATCAAGGGAAAAGACAACATTAGAAACAAAAGACATAATGCAATTTTAACATACCAAAGGTTATCAGTGTCCATTAAATAATCTGTTAGCACTTTTTGATCCAGAAATATTTGGTAAGATGTACATAATTGTTATATTAGGTTAAGCTTGTGCTTGGTTTGCATCAGTTATGTTCCATCCTGATATAAGCAAAATGTACTTATAAAATTTGTTAACTTATTGCACAGAATACAAAATAGAATACTAAAATTTCAAGTGGAAAATTAACTCCCTTTTTTTTAGGTAAGTTGAGTGATAGTTTCCATTTTCCATTTCTGTTTTGATGTTTGATTCTTTTAGAAATTTTATGTTTTTCGGGGAAAAGTTTGTATATTTTAGTATCTTTATAACTTCAGTTTTGTGTATCATATATTTCTTTAGATGTTAATGGAATGGGATAACTGTAAACGAAAAAGAAAATGAAAAAAAAAGCACATCTTTGTAACTATGATAAAAAGCCAGGATTTTGGCAAAATAACAAAGTATTTATAAGAACGGGATATACATGACACAAAGGAACTTTGTAATGTAAGTGTTGATATGTCGTTAATATAGAATCAAATACTGTTGAAAAAGGTTTATTTGCCTATAGATCTGTAATTAAGTGTTGTACAGAAATAGAACAAAAGCGTTAGGTCTAATCTTTTTCTTTCTTTTTTGTTTTGGAAATTACTTTCATGGTTCAGCTAGGTAGGCCTTCTTTATTGCATGGTAAACTAGCTAGCAGGTTTTCTGCTGTGTAACCTCGAGACTTTCCTTGTGAAAGTCTTGTCATGTGAAAATTGGCAAGGTAAAAAAAAAAAGATATGTCATTATTTTTGGTATGCCGAAATGTGTAGACATTCCATAAAAATCGGTGTTTTTTTCTTTCTTTCCAGTTCTTTTTTTTCTCTCTCTTTAGACCAGTAAATAATGTGCTGAATAATGTTTGGATGTAGTTCTCAAAACACCTAAACTATTGTAGGTGATGTGCTAAAAGGTCGCAGGGAACCATGACGTCAGAAGGATATGTTTTTATTTTTTAAAGGAATGTAAGCCATGTAATAATGAAAGAAGAAAATAAATGCATTTTTATTTTCCTGGCACGTTATACTCTTGTTTATTTTCAGACTTTTAAGAGTGCATAGAGCTAATAATAAGTAACTTTACTTGCTGTAACTATGGTAGTAGATTTGTTAGTCACTTTAGTTCCTGTGCCCAGCTGATGGTTCAGGTATCACTGGAAACAGTTGTACCATGTTTTATTGCAGCATTAGAAAAAAACGAGAATATGATATCCTAAAATACAATGCACCTATTTTCCTAGGAATGTATAGTGAATCTTGTTCAAATTTAGGGTACACAGAAGAATGTCTCTGAGGCCTGTATTGATTGAAGAACCTTTAAGATTAGCAAAATCTCTATCTGTGACAAGATTCGTTTACCAGGACATGAGAATTCAACCATGAAACTGAAAATAATCAGGACAACTAAGATTACATGTTCTTTCACACTTCCTTGATAACATGCAATTTCATGCGCCTATGATCTTCTCTCTCTCTCTCTCTCTCTTTCTCTCTCTCTCTCTCTCTCTCTCTCTCTCTCTCTCTCTCTCTCTCTCTCTCCTCTCTCTCTCTCTCTCTCTCTCTCTCTCTCTCTCTCTCTCTCTCTCTCTCTCCCCCTTTCTCCCCTCTCTTCCCTCTCCTCTCTCTCCCTCTCCCTTCCTCTCTCTCTCTCTTTCTCTCTCGTCCTCTCTCTCCCTCCTCTCTTCTCGTCTCTCTCTTCTCCTCTTCCTCTATCTCTCTCACTCCCTCCTCCCTCCCCTCCTCCTCCCTCCTCCTCGCCCTACTCCAGTCCTCCCTCCCCTCCTTCCCTCACCTCCACTCACTCATGCTCCCTCCTCCCTCCTCACATCCCTGTCTACTCTAATCCTTGCATCTAATCTAATCGATTTTCTATTTATTAATCCTCAATTTATCAGGCAACGACTTATCTATACTTCGTCTTGCTTTCGAAAGTTTTTTCACTCACCCCACCGCTACTTTTGCGCTGAGACATAACCACTGCACTTTCCCTTTTGCGCGACTAAAACAACTCCCCAATATTACATGAAGTAAGTATAAGAGAAGTTTGGAGGCGATGAAATTTTCAACTTGTGCTGCCGCCCTAGGGGGAGGACTG
>NW_020868485.1:809133-816633 GCF_003789085.1 Penaeus vannamei | reverse complement strand
AAGAAGTCTACGGTGATTTTCAGCGTGTTTGGGCAGCAGCAACTTCCACAGAGCGCGAGGGTGCTAAAGTGAATAACCGATACAAACAGCAATCCATAAGAATAAGGGTTGTTGAGAAACGAGCCTTCTGTGATTCAAGTTTACGGTTGAGGTCAACAGTACAGCGACTGTCAGATGAGGTCTTTAGCGGCTGTTGAATCCTGCCTGATGGGTCGTTTGCTGGTAAAGGGCGAATGTGGCCGCGGAGAGAGGGAGTGAAAAGGGGCAGCACCAACAGCAAGTCATAAATGCAAGGAACTAGCTGCTATGTGAGGGGATGTGGGGAATAGTTACGTGAATAACTGATTGTGCTGAATAAGTTTCAAGGAAGGGGCGAGGAATGGATAGGAGGAAAGCCTACCGAGGAAGCCTATCCTATTTTCAATTACAAAGCCAGCTTATGAAAATAATGCTTACACAACAAGGTTTAGTATATACGTGTATTTTCGGTGCGCGCATATTAAGTACATATGCGAAGTAAATACCTGAAAATATGAATTAAAAACTAAATACATGAGTAATATAAGTAAATGATAAACTATCTGACAACTAATAATGCTATAACAAACTGAAATTACAGAGAGAGAAGAGAAGGGGGGGGGAGGGAAAAGGGAAACTATAACTTTGGAAGGCTTTCAAATTACTTCGGATTGTATTCTTGTATGTATAAGATAATCGAGATTTTGTCATATATTTTTTGTATGTTATATGAAAATAAAAATAAAAAATTATATAAGAATAAGTCATTTATACATAATTTTCATCTCCTCTTTCTTCCCAGAAATAAGATGCATCACATTTTTTTTCTTTTTACAAGTTTATTCATAATGACTAATAAATTACCATGCTGAATTGTTCTTTATTCTCATCCTCTCTAGAAAAAACTCATGCATATCCGTCTATTAATCTCTCTTTTATCATTGATATTGATCAACTCTTATCTGTAAACACACCCTGTGCGTAAACAGTCATGTGTGTAAAAATATGTACACTGGGTCACCGGGTTTTGGAAAAAGTGCTTGTAGGTCTGCTTCCCTGAGAGGTTACCAGCGAGACATCATTCACGAGAGGGTGTTGAAAGGGTCAGTTTCCCTTCCACAAGGCAAAGCTGGTGGTTGTTGGCTTCATTCATGTAGGGGACTAAATGAGACTTCTCGGGTTAGAATGGTTTCACCTCTGCCGTGAATTTTACAGCGACTTTTCAACACATTTTATGAAACTGACGAAGGTTCAATATGTTAAAGTGAAGACTCGGGTGATCATATCATACGGTAATCCGCCAACCGTTGGTCTACCATTGAGCCCCACTTACTACTAATGCTAGTTTTAAATACTGTCACAGTAGAAATGGAATAAAAACGTGACATTTCGATCTTGTCATTTGTTCCTTATGACACGTTGTAAAAACTGGTAGGCATGTAGTAACCAGTGAATGGTCTGGTATCCTGTAAAAAGAGCGACAACAAAGAGCATGTAAAACAACATTAAAAAGAAAACGTGTTGAATAAGGATGGAGGACGATAGAAAAATATCTGCAGAAGCAACAGGACTCTCTCTCTCTCTCTCTCTCTCTCTCTCTCTCTCTCTCTCTCTCTCTCTCTCTCTCTCTCTCTCTCTCTCTCTCTCTCTCTCTCTCTCTCTTCTCTCTCTCTCTCTCTCTCTCTCTCTCTCTCTCTCTCTCTCTCTCTCTCTCTCTCTCTCTCTCTCGCACACACACTATCTCTCTCTCTCTCTCTCTCTCTCGCACACACACACACACACTCTCTCTCTCTCTCGCACACACACACATCTCTCTCTCTCTCTCGCGCTCGCACACACACACACACTCTCTCTCTCTCTCTCGCACACACACACTCACTCTCTCTCTCTCTCTCTCTCTCTCTCTCTCTCTCTCTCTCTCTCTCGCACACACACACACTCTCTCTCTCTCTCTCGCACTCTTCTCTCTCTCGCGCGCACCACACACACACACTCTCTGTCTGTCAGTCTCTTTCTCTCTCGCAAACACACACACACTCTCTGTCTGTCTGTCTCTCTGTCTCTGTCTCTCTTTCTCTCGCACAAACACACACGTAGTCAGTACGCACGGCCAAGGTATTCAGGTCACGATGAAAACCGGCCAGGTGCAAATGTTTACAAAGGGCTGGGTCTCTCTTATTTAGCCTTATAGATACTTATGTACACACACACACACACAACACACACACACACACACACACACACACACACACACACACACACACGCACGCACGCACGCACACACACACACCTGTTTGACACAATTTGACTTGTCACAAGAGCCTGTCACAGCACACATGATCATGCGAACAAGAGACAACTATTATTATAAGGTTTTCTCTCATCCAATGGGATTCGATCTCATGTATAAGCGAACAAAAGACGATCATTATCATAAGGTTTTCTCTCATCCAATGGGGTTGAAAGAGGGAGTGAGTGAAAGAGAGTGAGTGAGTGTGAGTGAGTGAGAGTGAGTGAGTGAGAGAGAGAGAGAGAGAGAGAGAGAGAGAGGAGAGAGAGAGAGAGAGAGAGAGGAGAGAGTGAGAGGAGAGGAGAGAGAGAGAGAGAGAGAGAGAGAGAGAGAGAGAGAGAGAGAGAGAGAGGAGAGAGAGAGAGAGAGAGAGAGAGAGAGAGAGAGAGAGAGAGAGAGAGAGAGAGAGAGAGAGAGAGAGAGAGAGAGAGAGAGAGAGAGAGAAGGAGAGAGAGAAGAGAGAGAGAGAGAGAGAGAGAAGAGAGAGAGAGAGAGAGAGAGAGAGAGAGAGAGAGAGAAGAGAGAGAGAGAGAGAGAAGAGAGAGAGAGAGAGAGAGAGAGAGAGAGAGAGAGAGAGAGAGAGAGAGAGAGAGAGAGAGAGAGAGAGAGAGAGAGAGAGAGAGAGAGAGAGAGAGAGAGAGAGAGAGAGAGAGAGAGAGAGAGAGAGAGAGAGAGAGAGAAGAGAGAGAATATGAGGGTGTACGAAAACAAAAACGTCCTAGACAAAAAAAAAAAGAAAAAAAAAACGGAAAAAATAGGGACGAATAAAAAGACAAAAGAAAAGAAGCCATGAACCCCACACAAAAAAAGAAAAAAGAAAAAAAAAAAAAAAAAAAACATACCAAAAACAGACATATACAGACAGTCCCTCTTGACAACCCCCCCCTCCCTTCCCCTACCAATGCCCCTCTCCCCCCCCCCCCCGTTCCTCCTTGACAACCCAGCCGTGTGTGTCTATTTCCGCCTCAGAAACTGTTGCCAGAATCAGAGCAAATCTTGGCTGGTGTTCGTTCGCATCTCACGGAACACGAAAGGAAATCATGCAATGTTTGATAAAAAAAAAAAATTTTGTGATATATATAAGAAAACAGAAGGGGAAGGAAATATAGCGTAAAAAAGATAAATAAAAGAGAAATAAAAAAAAAAATAATAGAAACAATTTTTTTATAAGGAAAGGATACTGATACACAGACAACGTTTCATATATAACTGATATTGATCAACAATAAATAAATACAGAAACAACTACTCTATTCTAACATGTAACAAAAATACATATAACAGAAAAAAGAAAAAAATATATGATTATTTTACCGAATGGCATAAGAAAATAATGAAACTGACAAAAAAATCAACAATCCACGTTTACGTATATATCTTTGTAAACAAACTTTTTCTTAATTTCAAACCCTGTCCAAAAAGATAATAATCAGAGTACACATGAAAATGCCTCGTACTATTAACAAACCATACAAATTAAAAAAACAAAAACAAACAAAAGGAAGAAAAAACAGAAATGTAAACAATTCTCTCGTTTTTTTTTCAACACATCGTGCGTCCACCTTCCTCGTCTGTTTAGTCCTCTATTTTCTCCTTTTCTTATTCGTGCGTCCACCTTCCCCGTCTGTTTATTCATTTTCTCATTTTCCTATTCGTGCGTCCACCTTCCTCGTCTGTTTATTCCTCTATCTCCTTCTCCCATTCGTGCGTCCACCTTCCTCGTCTGTTTATTCCTCTATCTCCCTCTCCTATTCGTGCGTCCACCTTCCTCGTCTGTTTATTCCCCTATCTCCTTCTCCTATTCGTGCGACGGGGATTACGTGCAGATGGTTGTAAGTCGGTAGTTCAGCTTGAATCCCCTGTTCAGCGTGTCAGCTGCTTCATCCCCGTTTGTTTTCACGTACAGTATGTAAGGCTTGGCATAGGCTGAAAAAAGGAGAAGTGAGAATGGTGTGAGATCCTGCTGTATTTTACATGTTGAGGGGCATACGTGTGGGTACATATTTAAACATTTCAAACACATGTTAAAGTCTGTTTGTCTGTGTCTGTGTGTCAATGTCAAACGCATGAGATTTGTTAAAGTCTGTTTGTCTGTGTCTGTGAGTGTCAATATGTCAAACGCATGAGATTTGTTAAAGTCTGTTTGTGTGTCTGTCTCTGTGAGTGTCAATATGTGTGTGTGTGTGTGTGTGTGTGTGTGTGTGTGTGTGTGTGTGTGTGTGTGTGTGTGTGTGTGTGTGTGTGTGTGTGTGGTGTGTGTGTTGTGTGTGTGTGTGTGTGCGTGTGCGTGTGTGTGCGTGTGCGTGCGTATGCGTGCGTGCGTGTGTGTGTGCGTGTGCGTATGCGTGCGTGTGCGTGTGCGCGTATGCGTGTGTGTGCGTGTGCGCGTATGCGTGCGTGCGTATGCATGCGTGCGTATGCGTGTGTGCGTAGTTCACCCTTTACACGAATACCCCCCCCCTCAAAATACCCACATTCCCCACACACATCCAAAACATTCCTTAGAAAACAACAGCAGAAAACACCGAAGCCCTTACACATCACGCTGTTGGGGAAGCCGAGGCCACAGAAGCGGTCATTCTGGGTCCCCGTGTCCTCGGTGCCTCCGGGAATGATGACGTAGTCGGTGGTGCAGTTCCTCTCGACGGCGTACGTGGTGCCTGGAGGACGAGGAGGAGGAGGATAATAATGATAATGATAATGATAATGATAATGGTAATAATGATGATGATGATGCTGATAAGAGGAAGATGAAGATGGGGGGCGGAGAGAAGGAGGCGGAGGAGGGGGGAAAAGGGGAGGGGGGGAAAAGGGGGAGGGAGGGGAAAAAGGGGAGGGAGGAGGAGGAGGAGGAGGATAATGATGATGATGAAGAAGGAGGGGCGGAGAGGGGGGAAAAGGGGGAGGGAGGGAAAAGGGGAGGTGAGGGGAAAAGGGGGAGGAGGAGGAGGAGGAGGAGAGGAGGAGGAGGAGGAGGAGGAGGATAATGATGATGATGATGAAGAAGGAGGGCGGAGGAGGGGAAAAAGGGGAGGGGAGGAGGAGGTTAGGATATGATGATGATGAAAAGGAGGGCGGAGGAGGGGGAAAAGGGGAGGGAGAGGGAAAAAGAGGAGGGAGGAGGAGGAAGAGGATAATGATGATGATGAAGGGGATGAGGGAGGGAGGAGAGAGGGGAGGGGAGGGGAGGGAGGGGAGGGAAGGGGAGGAGGAGGCTAATGATGAGGATGATGATGAAGGAGGGGGCGGAGGAGGGAAAAGGGGAGGGAGGGGGGAGGGAAGGGAGGAGGAGGAGAATGATGATGATGATTGATGATGGTGATGTGATGATGGTGATTGATGATGATGATGATGATGGATGATAGTAAGAGGAAAGATGAAGATGAAGAAGATGGAGGAGGCGGAGAAGGAGGAGGAAGAGGGGGAGGGTAAAGGGAGAAGAGGAGGAGGAGGAGGATAATGATGATGATGATGATGGAGGATGAAAAAAATAATGATAACGATAATAATAATAATGATACTGATGATGATACTGACAGTACTAGTGATAAGGATAATGACAATAATAATAATTATATCATTAACAATAATAACTGCAATGATAGTAATAATATCAACAATAACAACAATAATGATAATGATGAAGATAATAATAATAATAACAATATGTTCATAACATTGATATATTACTGCTTCTACTAATAATAATAATGAAAAAAATAATAATGATAATAATACCAGCGATGATTTAATAAATAATGCTCTGAATACAGAACAAGCAGAACATGAAGAACATAACGACAAGAACAAACATTAAGACTAGAGAACACAAGAATATGAACAAAAATTAGAGAACATAATACGAGTCCACAACTATATGAACATGAACGAACACTAGAGAACACACGAATACGAATGGATACTGGATAACATTGGAACACAAATGAACACAAGAAATTATAAGAATATGAACGAACACTAGAGAACGCAATAATGAGAACGAATATTAAAGAACACGACAACACGATCGAACACTAGACAACGAAAGAATACGAAGGGAAATTAGAAAACAGAACACAAACTAACACTAGAGAACGCAAGAACACAAACTATTGCTAGAAAACACAAGAACACAAATGAACAAGACGACACACACACACTAGAAAACACAAAACGCGAATGAACACTAAAGAACAAAAATACACTTGGAAAACACAAAACGCGAACAATCACTAGAGAACGAAAGAACACAAGATAACACAAAGACAAGAACGAACACTAGAGAACAAAAGAATGCTAGAAAACACAAAAGCAAGAAAGAACACTAGAAAACAAAAGAATACGAACGAACACTAGAAAACGCAAGCACGCGAATCAAAAAAAAAAAAAAAAGAAGTAAACACGAAATAACACAAGAGAACACAAGTGAATTTGAGAAAACACAAACAGAATAGAGATCAAAGAAACAGTAGAGAACACAAGAACAGAAACAACGACGACAATTCTAGAACATGAAAACACAGAACACAAGAACAACGAACATGAAACCAATAGAGAACACGACAGCGACAGAAAACGCAAGGGAAAACAGAGAGCCCAAGAACAACAGAGAACACGAACACAACGGAGAACACAATAACAAGCAACAAAAAAAAAAAAAAAAAAAATCGGACACCAGAGAACAGAAAAAACACACGAAAAAACAAAGAAAAACAACAAGAAAACAAAGAACAAAATAGAACAACAACAACAAAAAAAGAACGACACCTACCCACAAGGTTGGGGTCCAGGGCATCCAGCGCACCCGAGACGCTGAAGGAGTAAACGCTAGTCGTGTCCTTTTCCCAGATGATGCCGCAGTAGCCGTCAGGAGGGAGAATACACACCCCGTAGTCCATGTTCCGGAGCTGACGGGTGCCTGGAGGAGGAAGGGAAGGAAAGGGAAGGGAAGGAGGGAGAGGGGAAGGGGAAGGGGAAGGGAAAGGGGAAGGGAGGGGGAGAGGGATGGGTGAGAGGGAAGGGAAGGATGGGATGGAGAGGGGAAGGGATGTGGAAGGGGGGGATGGGGGTGGGAGAGGGGAGGGGATGGAGAGGGGTGGGTGGGGAGGGGGATGGGAGAGGGGAAAGGGGATGGGTGGGGTGGGGAAGGGAGAGGGGGAGGGGAGGGGAAGGAAGGGATAGGAGAGAGAAGG
>NW_020868485.1:789133-801633 GCF_003789085.1 Penaeus vannamei | reverse complement strand
GGGGTAAATAGGTGGGTGGATGGAGGGAGGGAAGGAGGGATGAATAAGTCGGTGGAGGGAGGGAGGGGGTGAATAGGTGGGTGGAGGAGGGAGGAGGGAGGGTGAATAGGTGGGTGGAGGGAGGGAGGGAGGGAGGGAGGGGTAAATAGGTGGGTGGATGGAGGGAGGGAAGGAGGGGTGAATATGTGGGTGGAGGGAGGGAGGGAGGAATAAGTCGGTGGAGGGAGGGAGGGATGGAAAGGTGAATTAGATGGGTGGAGGGAGGGAGGGGTGAATAGGTTGGTGGAGAGAGGAAAGGATGGATGACGGTTGGGAGGGTGTGTGGATAGGTGGACGAGTGGGTGGAGAGGGAAAGGACGAAAGCAAGAACGATAGACGGAGGATACAGAGACAAAAAATAATCTAAAACAATCTAAAAACAAATTCAAACAAAAATAGAGCAAACAAACACAAACAAGAAACCCACCCACCCACACACACACACACACACACACACACACACACACACACACACCACACACCACACACACACACACACACACACACCACACACACACACACACACACAACACACACCACACAGACGCCCTCTCCCAAAACCGGAATCTCGACATCCACACCCTCATCTCACGGCAGTCACGCCCCTACTACGTGCCTGTAACAACTGAAGGTGCGTAAGCGAGACGGTTCAATTTGCACACTTTGTTTGACTAACCGATCATTGACTCTTGTTCTTGTTCCAGGGCGAGTCAATATTGCTCTCTCTCTCTTGTATGTTTTCTGTTGTTCTTTTGTTGTTGTTGTTGTTTTTCTGATTTTTTTGTGTGTGTCTTGTTCTCTCTTTTTTTCTCTTCTTCTTTCTTTTTTCTTACTTCGTCTTCTTCATTTCTTTTCTTCTGCTATTTCTTCTTGCTCTGATTCGTGTGCGTGTTCTTCATCTTTTCTTCTTATGCCTTTTTTCTAATTATTATTATCATTATCATTCGTCACACATACACACAAATGATGTATATTTAAAAAAACATATTTTATAACTGATAACTATGTATAGTTACTCCCTCGCATATGAATAAGAATGTCACACAGGTACACTATATTTTTTCATCTAACTTTTCTATCTAATTATCTATATTTAGAGTTCTTACTTTAAAATGACACTCATAAATGAACACTTATTTTTCATACTTTATCCATTTATTTTCTTCTTTTTTTATCATGTATACTGCATTCGGTCTTTCTGCTTCCAAGTTGTATGTCTTACTTACACAAACCAAAGATCTTATATTGTCTGATGTTTCTCGTATCAATCAAAGTGAAATAAAAACCATTTGTGTCTACAATAATTCAATCAGTGAATATACATGTAGATATCTAAATATATAAATTATTGCCTATCTTAGTATACATGTAGATAGCTGATTATATAAATGAAGGCCTATCTATCTTCTTAATATTCTTATAGATAGCTAAACATATAAATAATTAATTTCATAAATAGTTGTACGAATATCTGCTCAATAGACATATAGATAGCTAAACATATTAGATCCATTGAATGAATGTATTAATATCTCCTGAGTGTATTTATAGATAGCTAAACATAGATTATCAAAATCATTTAATGTATGAATGTATTAATATCTCCTGAGTGTATTTATAGATAGCTAAACATAGATTATCAAAATCATTTAATGTATGAATGTATTAATATCTCCTGAGTGTATTTATAGATAGCTAAACATAGATTATCAAAATCACTTAATGTATGAATGTATTAATATCTTCTGAGTGTATTTATAGATAGCTAAACATAGATTATCAAAATCACTTAATGTATGAATGTGAATACATATAGATAGCCAAACATATAAGTGATTAGATTCATTAAATAGATGAACGTATAGACATCTTCTGAATAAACATGGAGATAGCTGAACGTATAAATGATCAAATTACTTGAATAGATGAATATATTAATATTCCCTCGTTCCCTTTTCCTCGTGGATCTCCCTCACAATGCATTACTTACCTTCATGGCGACAAAAAAATCTCAAAATCCTAAAGTGATCTTGTCGGTGCCAATTTCCAGGCGCCACTGCACGTCTTGCATGCATCTGGGGCCTTTATATACTCTCAGGGGGAGGCGCGAAGGGGCTAGTGGGCTTGGAAGGGGGAGGAGGGAGAAGGAAAAAATAAGGGAAGTGGGGTATGGGGGGAGAGGAGGAGGGGGTGGGAAAGGTGGGGAGGGGATGCGAGGGTGAGAGGGGAGGAAGAGACGGGGGAAGAAAGAATAGGGGGGTGGGCAGGAGATGAGCAAAAGGAGGAGGAGAGGAAAGAAGGAAAGGAGGTAGGTGAGGGAGGGAAGGAGAGAAAGAGAGAGAGAAGTGGAAGAGAAAGAGAGTGGAGAAAGGAAGAACAAGTACAATTTACTTAACTGACTCTACAATTTTTGCTGAAACTCAGATTTACAAGACAGTATCATTATTGCTATTGATATCAATATCATATAATATATCATAACATCATCATTATCATTATTACTACCATTATCATTATCACCAGTATTAATTACTATATCCATTCTCCTTCACTTCACTAATGGAATTTATAAAAAGGATGATAACTAACCAACAAATATGCGAAAAGAAAAAGAAAAAGGAGATTAATTTGTGAAGCCATTAACCTAGGAAATCTAACAGTTGAAAAGTCGGTTGCAGTGTTGCATTTGAAAGCGAAGAACCAAAGCATTTGCAAGCGTTTTCGTGCTGTTTGCATAACTGTTGAAGGTAGCCGTTACAGCAATGAACTCAAATTAACCGTTTATTATATATTTTATATATATTATTATATATTGTATCTTAATTACGCGAGAAAGGGAAAGAGAACAATATGAATATATATATTTATCAATTAATAAGAGTTTGCAATGTACTTCTAATATATCATAGATCATTATTAAGCTTCTTTGCTTGCAGTAGATGCTCACGATGATACATGATGAAAATACACGGTAAAAATATATGATAAAAACACGGTGAAGATACATTATAAAAACACGGTAGAAATACATGATGAAAAGCACGGTGAAAATACATGATGAAGATGGATGACGAAAATACATGATGCAAACACCATAAAAATTATTTTTTCTATTTTGGAGTAGTTGGGGTGATTTGCATTTTTTTTTTTTTTAATCGAGGCGACAGAAAACCTTGATGCTTTCTCTGTCTTTTTGTCTGTTTGTCTGACTCTTTTTTCTTCTCTCTCTCTCTCTCACTCTCCCTCTTCTCTTCTCTCTCTCTTCTCTTCTCTCCCTCTCTCATTTATCATCTCTCACGTGTAAAATCTCTCTAAAAAAAAGTCCAATTCTCAGCTTTGTAAAGCGTTGTTAGTGCCCGTTCTCTTTTGTTATTCTAAACATCTCGAAGTCAAACAAATGGCATATCTGTAATAGATAGATACGTGATAAATCAATAGCAGACAAAGATGATATTATGTGCATGAGCATGTAAGAGAAATAAAACCACTTTCCGGAGTATTTAATAGAAAATGCAATCGTGATGTGTCTGAGTTATACATCCAGCTGTGCCTTTTCTTCTCAGCAAGTTTCATTTTGTGTTGCTGTTAGATGTTCTTTGGATCAGTTGTTTGATTTTTTTTTTTTTTTCTGAATAAAATCTGGCGAGGACCCAAAGAAATACCTAAGAATAGTTTGTACCATTGTGTCACCAGTGGCCGGAGCAATCTGGATTCACTCCTGTTAAGTCCACAGTAGACCGTATCTCGGCGCTTCGAGTCACTGTAGAGCGCCGTCGCGAGTTCGGGCGTGGGATGCTTGCGGCCTACATCGACCTCAAGAAGGCGTTGGATACGGGGCATCTGGAATCACTCTGGTAGATCCTGATATTAAGAGGAAATATTAAGAGGATTATTGGATTAATAGCAAGTATATATACTGGTTCTGAGTGCTGTAAAGTGTGGTAGAGGCCTGTCGAGCTTCTTTCCTGTTAGTTCAGGAGTAAGGTAAGCACTCTTGGACTGGATACTAGGCAGAGCTACTGCCCAAAGTCATTGTGGAACAACTCTAGGCAATATAAAGGTACTGACCTTGATTTTACTGATGATGTTGCTATTCTGTCTGAGTCGTTGGAAACCCTCGTGGTGGCTCTAGATGCATTTAGCAATGAAACGAGGCCCCTGGGCCTAGACGTCTCTTGGACTATGACCAAAATCCAGGTCTTTGGGGACTTTCTAGGGGAACCTGTTCGGTCGGTACGTGCTTGCGGCGAGGACATTGAAGTCACAGAGGGCTTTAAATACCTTGGTAATGTAGTTCATAACTATGGGCTGTCAGACCAGAATGTCAGTAAACGAATTCGTCTAGCAGCAGGGCTCATGAACTCTCTCGACAAGAGTATTTGGAGATGTCGGTACCTGTGCAGAAGGACTAAGCTACGTGTTTTCAAGGCCTTGATAATGCCACTTTTACTATACGTTAGTGAAACCTGGACTCCTGCACCTTGGAGTCTCGTCTTGATGCCTTTTGTAATATGTCCTGGGGTACTGCTGGCGGGATCACGTGTCCAACCAACGGTTGCACCATGAGACCTATTGCACAATCCGTGATCGCCAACTCAGGCTATACGGCCACGTGGCTCGCTTTCCTCAGGATGCTGCTGCCCACCAGGTTGACTCTGTACGAGACAGCCCTGGGGGGAGGAGGCCTGTGGGACGACCTAGGAAGTCGTGGCTTGGTCTGATTAATCAATCCTGTCGTGAGGAGCTTGAGACAGGCTCGCCATGAGGAATATTCGTAGGTGGAAACGCAGGATGGCTGCGGCTATGCCTCCCCGTCGGCGTTAGCTCTCAATGACGATGATGATTGAATTAAATTTCCATAGACAGTGTGAAGTATTGTATTTAGCTATTTCTTTGAAATTTAGCTTGGTAACTTTGAGCAAGACGAAGTTTAAAGCTAGAAATATGAATATACAGCCCTTTAATCTCAATTCTGTTGCATTATCATGTCTCTTTCTATTCATGGAAGAGAAATACTTTCCTTGAAGTGACAAAGGAACTTGCGAGATTTAGCCTGTGAGATAAAATCAGAGTTGGTATCTCTTTTCAAATCTCCACATTTTCCAGGTAGAATTACCACCAGAAGCATGTGATTTTTTTTTTTTTTTTTAGTCGATTTCTTTGATGAATCAAATTCAGAAATATTGCGTAGACAGAGGTGCGTGGCCTGCGGTTTGGAGTCATCACATTTAAGAATTAGAACGCATCATTTTTATCTTTTTGTATCCGTGTATTTCTTAATTGTTAGAGAAAACGAGGCAATTTGATATTTTTTAACATGTAATTACAGTATAATACGTTATATATAATCATAATATAAAACAAAAAATTGTGCTTATTGGGGTAAAATAAAAACATTATGCGTTTTATTCAGTTGTTTTATTGATAAAACAACAGAAAAGCTCTCTCGTAGGTATGTCATATTCAAATAATTCAAGACCACTGGTATCACATCTTTGAAAAAACGTTTCTCATTGGAAAATTAGAAGCTTCCACCTCTAACATTAAAAAATATGACCTTTACCTCTTAAAGAATAAATAAAAATAATTCTCCAAGTGCTCCTTCTGTTACAAATATTTCCCATGATTTTGCAAATACTGGAAGATATTTGTCCACTTTGCCGGATTTTTGAAGTTTTACACCCAACCCCTCCATAGACAATTAGACATGTTTTAACCACGTCCTAACAGTATAATACGTCATATGTAATCACGATATTAATGTAAGTTTGTACTCATAAGGGTAAAATAAAAATATAATGCGTTATATTCAGTCATACTTTATTGATAAAACATGAACTGTCCACTGTATATTTTTGTTATTTGTGTTGTATACAGAAGGTTAATATTAATACTGATATCATTATTTTTTTATGATTATTATGAAAATACTTAGACATATAAGATTTGAAATAATTATACCGAAAATCAAGGAAAAGATTAAACAGTTGAGATAGTTTGAACTAGGAATTGACTTCAAGGTGTCTAACGGCCAGTATGTTAAATTGTTCATATATGCAGACATGTATATACACATAAATAGATGCATATCTGCCTTTCTATCTGGTAAATAATTTATCTACCTATCTACCTGGTATATATGCGTGTCAAGATTGACAGATATGCATTTATTTTGTGTGTATGTATGAATATCCATTGGATCGGACCGCACAAATTTAACAAACCGTTCGTAAATACTTCTGGAGTCACCTATGTATACAAACAATCAAGCAACAACGAAAAAAGCAAGAAAAAAACTTAAACTTAAAGCCACACCATACTGGGTAATTTTAAACACAAACTTCCATAATTGTTCTTAAAATAGGATTGAACACTAACGGAAGTGATGTCATTTGTCGAGGCGGGAACTCGACTCTCTCTCTCTCTCTCTCTCTCTCTCTCTCTCTCTCTCTCTCTCTCTCTCTCTCTCTCTCTCTCTCTCTCTCTCTCTCTCTCTCTCTCTCTCTCTCTCCTTCTTTTCATACTTTTAATCTCTTCTATCCATCTGTCGAACTAATGAAATTTCATACACCATACACCCCCTCCCCTACCCATTAACCACCCATTCTCCCAATAACAACCATTACTTCAACAACAATCGGTGATCTGTCGGTACTTCAAGCCGAAACCACGATTTGCAGTGTCCGAATATTCGTCTGCATCAGTGTGCACGTACATGACAAAGGGTTTCATGGTAGCTGAAAATGATTAAGGAAATATACCTAAGCGTTCCTTGGCAGCTGAAAATAATGAATTAATTATACTACAGGGTTTTATGGTAGCTGAGGATAACAAGGGAAATGGACTAGGAATGAGCATAAGGTTTCATGGTAGCTGAAAATAACGTGCTAAATATACTAGGAACGGGCATTGGGTTTCATGGTAGCTGAAAAGGACGAGGGAAATATACCAGAAACGAGCATAGGGTTTCATGGTAGCTGAAAAGACGAGGGAAATATTCCAGGAATGAGCAACAGGTTTTATGGCAACTGAAAATGACCAAGGAAATGTACCAAAGGGTTTCATGGTAGCTGAAAATATAAGAAATATACCAGAGGGTTTCCTGGTAGCTGGAAGGAATCAAGGGAGAGTATACCACCAATGAGAGAATTCTGATATGCTGGACAGTATGTCATGTTATTATATATCAAATCATGTCTTTTGATTACTCTGTAAGTGACTACGATTCAACAGACTAGGGATGTTGGTCTTCCATGTCTGGTCAGAGAGAGAGAGAGAGAGAGAGAGAGAGAGAGAGAGAGAGAGAGAGAGAGAGAGAGAGAGAGAGAGAGAGAGAGAGAGAGAGAGAGAGAGAGAGAGTATGTGTGTGTGTGTGTGTGTGTGTGTGTGTGTGTGTGTGTGTGTGTGTGTGTGTGTGTGTGTGTTAACAAGTTTACCTCCCAACCTCTATTCAGTACTTATATATCAGACTATCTACCAATCTATTTCTATATGTGAGTGCGTGAATGAATGAATGAGTAGGTGAATGAGGGAATGAATGAATGAATAGGTGAATGAGTGAATGAATGAATGAGTACGTGAGTAGGTGAGTGAATGAATGAGTACGTGAGTAGGTGAGTGAGTGAATGAATGAATGAGTATGATAAGTATGTGAGTGAGTAGGTGAGCGAATGAATGAGTGCGTATGAGTGACTGCCCATGACCAAATAAAAGCCCCGTCCCCGCAACTCACAGGTGACGGAGTCCGGGAACCCGAGGCCGCAGAACCTGTCCGCCGAGTTCTGGTTGTTGTCGACGCCGCCCGGGATGATCACGTAGTCGGTCGTGCACGCCGCCCCCGTGGCACCCGCTCCCGCCGTGCCTAAGGGGGGGGTTGGGGGGCGTGAGGCAGTCAGGCGGGAAGGAAATGGGCGTGAAGCAGCGTCGATGATTGGCAGAGAGGTGATCATAAAGAAATTTTAAGGAGAGAGATTATATAAAACATTAATTTATAGTGCTGGCTTCTTGTGGTAGTTTGCATCGGATATTCTGTTGAGTATTGGATAATGAATAATAAAAAAAATGCAAACAGAGAAAGAGAAGAGACAAAAACAGACAAATTTAGAAGAACTTATAAGAGAGAGAGAGAGAGAGAGAGAGAGAGAGAGAGAGAGAGAGAGAGAGAGAGAGAGAGAGAGAGAGAGAGAGAGAGAGAGAGAGAGAGAGAGAGAGAGAGAATGAGAGAGAGAGAGAGAAAGAATGAGAGAGAGAGAGAGAACGAGTAAAAGAAAGAAAGAAAAAGAAAACAAGGAAAGAAAAAAAAGAAAAAAAGAGAGAGACAGAAACACAGACACACACAAACACAAAAAAAACAGAGAAAATGAGAGAAAAAACAACAACAACAACAACAGCAACAACAACAATTAAAAAAAAAAAAACTGCTACCCATACCGACAAGAGTGGGATCAGTAGCCTGCACATTCCCACTGAGTGTGAAAGCGTTGTTCCCGAAGGCAGTGACTCGCTCCCACATTATACCACAGTAACCCTCTTCCGGTTTTATGCAGACGCCGTAGTTCAGTCTGGCGATCTCGCTGTTCACTGAGAGATAGATAGATGGATGGATAGATAGATCGATGGATAGATACATAGATAGGTCGATGGATAGATGATGATAGATGGATAGATAGATAGATAGATAGATGGATGGATGGATGGATAGATAGATGGATGGATAGATAGATGTATAGATAGATAGATAGATGGATGGATGGATGGATAGATAAATAGATCGATGGATAAATGGGTGGGTAGGTGGGTGTGTAGGGTAGGGTAGGGTAAGGAATGGTAAGGTAGGTAGGTAGGGTTGGGTAGTGTAGATAGATAGATAGATAGATAGATACGTGAGTAGGTGGGTGTGTAGGGTAGGGTAAAGTGGGGTAGGTATGGTAGGGTAAGGTAAGTAGGTGCATGATAAATAGATAGATGAAAAGACAGATTAATAGAAAAGTTGATAAAAAAAGATAGATTGATGGGCAGGCAGATATACAGATCAAAATATAGAGAGATAAATATAGATAAATATGCATATTGAAAATTTTGAAAAAATACAAAATGATACACACTTATCATCATACCATGAGTCGATCTATAACTAAAGTATCGATATAAAACCAACAAAGAATAAAATAAGTTATAATAAGTTAATAACGAGTTATTCCATGGCCATGAATTAAACTTTCTATCTATCAGTTCAAATTCATAAATAATTCTACCCTTACCTGATCTATTGCTATCTATCAATTCAATAATTCTACCCTTACCTGATCTATTGCTATCTATCAATTCAATAATTCTACCCTTACCTGATCTATTGAAAGAATTGTAATGATCGAAGTTGAAACTCTTGACGTATCCTGAAGACTCTGTGTAGTACTGAAGACATCCGGTAGGTGCTGCAGGGGGGGGGGGGTAGGAGAGGGGGTATGGGTGAGGATAATGGGTAGGGGAGATAATAGGAGGAGTTGGGGTGAGGGTAATAGGTGTGGGGGTTGGGGAGATAATAGGAGGTGGGGGGTGGAGAGAGGGGGTGGGGGTGAGGGTAATAGGTGTGGGGGGTTGGGGGAGATAATAGGAGGTGGGGGTGGAGAGAGGGGTGGGGTGAGGGTAATAGGTGGGGGGTTGGGGGAGATAATAGGAGTGGGGGGTGGAGAGAGGGGGTGGGGGTGAGGGTAATAGGTGTGGGGGGTTGGGGGAGATAATAGATGGAGAGAGGGGGTGGGGGTGAGGTAATAGGTGTGGGGGTTGGGCGGGGGTGGGGGTGAGGGTAATAGGTGTGGGGGGTTGGGGAGATAATAGGAGGTGGGGGGTGGAGAGGGGGTGGGGGTGAGGGTAATAGGTGTGGGGGGTTGGGGGAGATAATAGGAGGTGGGGGTGAGAGAGGGGGTGGGGGTGAGGGTAATAGGTGTGGGGGGGTTGGGGGAGTGTGGGGTTGGGGTATATAATAGGAGGTGGGGTGGGGGTATAATAATAGGAGGTGGGGTTGGGTATAATAGGAGGTGGGGTGAGGGAGATAATAGGAGAAGGAGAGAGAGTAATAGTGAGAGGTGTGGGGGGTAATAGGAGAGGGGAAGGATAATAGGATGTGGGGGTGAGATTAATTGGTATGGAGGGTTAGGGGGTCATAGGTGTAAGGGTGTGTGGGGGTGGTGGTAATAGGAGAGGGAATGGGGTGAGGGTTATTGGTATGGGGGGGGGGTCATAGGTGTAAGAGGTGTGGGAGGTAATAGGAGAGGGAATGGCGGTGAGGGTAATGGGTATGGGGTGGGGGTTATAGGTGTAAGGGGTTTGGGACGGTAATAGGAGAGGGGGGTAGAAGGTGAGGGGAATGGGTGTGAGGAATTGGGGGAGGTAATGGAAGAGGGGGTGGGGGAGAGGGTAATAGTGAGAGGTTTGGTAATGGAGAGGGGGAAGGATAATAGGCATGGGGGTGGGGGAGATAATAGGAGGTGGGGTGGGGGTGATAGGAGAGGGGGATGGGGGTGAGAGTAATGGGTGTGAGGTGTTGGGGGATGTAACAGGAGAGGGGGGGAGTGGTAATAGGACATGGGGTGGGGGTAATAGGAGAATGGGTGTGGGGTAAGAGGTAAGGCAAGAGATTTGGGATTGTAAGGGGAGACAGGTAAAGAATAATGGAGAAATAAGGGAATGATGGGAGAGGAAAGGAGGGAAGGGAGGGAAAGAAGAGAAGATCAAAATTTAATTTGATAATGATACATAATAATGATAATTGTAATGATGATCATAATACTGATAATGATGATAATACTGATAATGATACTACTACTACAACTACTACTACTACTACTACTACTACTAATAATAATAATAATGATAATAAGAATGGTACTAATCATACTAATAAAGATAATTATGGTAGTAATAATATCATTAATAATAATGATAATGATAATTAGAATGATAATATCAATGACGATGAGCATGATATTGACGATGATCATCATAATTATGATAAGATAGATAATATCAATCTTGATGACGACGATAATGATAATAACAAAGAAAATGTAATACATGATAACAGACGTCTAGCATAATTTCGGAATCTCACCTCCCTCAAAAAAAAAATAATAATATAATAAATAAAAATAAAATAAAAAACGTAAGTGACCTCGAAAATCAGCAATTTAATCTCTTCATTCAAGACGAAGAAAAAGAAGAAGACAAAAGGAAAGAAAAGAAGAACAAAATGAAAAGGAAAAAATAAAGAGAAAAAAAGGAAAAAGAAAACGAAGAAGAAGAATGAAAAGGAAAAAGAAGTAGAGGAACTAAAAGGCAAAAAAAGTAAAAAAGGAAAAAAAAAGAACACAAGAAGAAGAAGAAGAAAAAGAAAAGAAGTAAATTAAAAATAAAAGCAAGAAGAACAAAAGAGGAAAAGAAAAAAGGAAAAAGAAAAAGAAGAACAAAAAGGAAGGAACATATAATAGAAGAAGAAGAAGGAGAAAAAGAGAAGGAAAGAATAAAGGAGAAAAAGAGAAAAAAGAAAAAGACAAAAGAAGGAAAGAAAAAAAGACGAAAAAAAAAAGGAAAAACGAAGAAAAAACAAAGGAAAAACGAAAGAATTTTTTTTTTTAAATGAGGGGACATTGCCGTCCTTACCTCTATCCTCAGAATCGCAAGGAATCTGAGTGACCTTGATATTCCACCATCGAAGGTCAGGCGGGGTCACCGACCTGTCAACTGTGACCTTGAGGGCGCTGCAAGTTGGGTCAACGTCGATGTACACTGGAGGTCGAGAAGGGGGGAGGTCAAATTTCTTGAAGAATAAATAGGAGAGTGGGTGTAGTATAAATATATGTGGGTGTGAAATATGTGTTCATTTGGATGTGGATGCTTGGAATAATAAATGGGTGTAGGACGGGTTTATTTTGTTCTAGTTTTGTTTGTGTATCTGGATAAGAAGTTTTTTTTTTTATTCAATTTTATCTTTATCTCTTTCTAGCCCTCTCTGTCTTCTTTGCCTTTTTCACTTCCACCGTTTCCTTGTTTATTCCCTTTTCCTTTCCGTCTCCGTTCACCGATAACTTCTTCAGTCCTTACCCTATTCTTCCCTCCCTTCATCTCTCCCTTCTTGTTTCTCTCCATTTCCCTCTCCCTTCTTTACTGCACTCCCCCTTTTTCTCTCTCCCTTCTTCCCTTCCTCCTTCGCTCCTAACCTTTCCCTCTCCCTCTCTATTCTCTCCTCTCTTCTTCACTCCCTCCCTGTCCGTCTCCACTTCACCTTCCCTTCTTTTCTGTGCTTCTCCTCTCTCCCCTTCCATTCCTTCATCCTTCACCACTCCCTCCATTTTTCTTCTCCACCCCCCCTCCCTTTCCATTTTCCCTCCTTTACTTCCTCCCTTTCCCCTTCCATTCCCCCATCCTCCACCACTCCCTTCATTTTCCTCTTCACCCCCTCCTTT
>NW_020868485.1:766633-781633 GCF_003789085.1 Penaeus vannamei | reverse complement strand
GTTTTATCTCGTAAACATATTTGCAAAGGTGCTACTTCAGCCAAATAAACATGATTTGCAAGAGTGGGCTTTTTTATTTATTTTTCTTATTTACTACATTACTCCCCAAAGAGTTGGTCGCAAACTCATCATAATTATGTGGTATGTGGCCTGCATACTAAACACACATCATGCCTGGCCCGCCGTAGTTTCAACTTAACACCCTCGGTATGGACTGTCGTCTAGGGTGATCGTTTTCACATGTGACTACTGATACGGCAGAAAAGCCCCGATTGGTGTCCTGCGCATGCGTGGTGAAAAAACAAGATGGCGGCGTCTTGACACGAGATGATACCACTCACAAGATTGCCTCGCGGATGCCCCGTTAGACACTTTACGGAAAATTAATATGACATGCATATATTATCGCGCGATTGAGTTTGTGCTTTTTACCCGGAAATGACGTTAATATGCACATACGCATATGTGTCGTACGCCTAACCGCGAGAAATCGGATACGGCTGCCGTACGCGTACCTTGGGCCTTTCATAAATTCATTTTCATTACTGTAGAAGGGTTAAGGATGATATAAAACCTTGTTTAAGCATTTATTATCTAACAACAGTATACAGTATCTTTTAATCTATTATCATTCACACATATCTGCATTAAACAATCTTTCATTTTCATTCGATTATAACATACACTCAGTTTACAAAATTTATTGACAAAAATGTTCGGTTTCTTGCTTATAGTGGATCCCGGTCACGGTGAAAATAAACCTCCGTCTTCTCACACTTTCTTAATCTCTTTTAACCCTTTCAATCTTCAGGCGGATCTAGTTATCAAATCTTTATTGGTCTGATTCTTTCTTATTTTTTTCTGGGCGACTAGTATTTCTAGAATTCCTGATTTTTGTTCATAGGCCTATGTAAGATGTTCCAACTGCTTTTGGCCCTCGGGTTGTGATCTTGTTTTTGCCAGAGGTTGCTAACAGGTTAAATATATGTAGGCCAGCTGTTTTTGTTTCTATATTTGTTGTTCCACGGCACTCATTATTCATATATTCATTCATTTCATTAAAACAAAATATGAAAAAAGCATAAAAAAAAAAAAAATCTCGGTGAAACTAAGGTTAAGGTTAGGTTGTCACGATGATTATGTTTCGCCTGGAATTCATACGCAAGAACATGACTAGTATTATATACGTAAATGCAGCATCCAAAAATTAGCGTGTCTTTGTGTGTAGATGCTTGATAAGTTGGATCTTGCTTATCTCGTGATTACTCTGCCTTCTTCGGTTCCTCGCCTCGACCTGTGGGGATAGGAGAGACGTTGTGAGAGGAAGGCGGGTGGAATATGTTTATTCTTATCTCTCTCTTTCTGTTTATCTGTATCTGCCTGTCTTTCTTCCTATCTCTCTCTCTCTCTCTCTCTCTCTCTCTCTCTCTCTCTCTCTCTCTCTCTCTCTCTCTCTCTCTCTCTCTCTCTCTCACACACACACACACACACACACACACACACACACACACCACACACACACACACACACACACACACACACACACACACACACACACACACTCACACACACACACACACACACACACACACACACACACACACACACACACACACACACACACACACACACACACACACACACAACACACACGCACACACACGCACACACACACACACACACATACACACAAAACATAAAAACACACATCCTCTCACCTGGCCTACGAATGAGCAGCTTCTCGAGCCCCAAGACAGGTCCCTCGGTCATCAGTGACAGGAGAATCGCCAACAACCCACCGATGAACAGGTACCCGCAGGTCTCAACGATCTATGACACAGGTAAATAAAGATTATATCCTCTGATTGTGTTTTATTTGATCCCCTGATTAAAATGAAGGGTCTTGTTGGTGTAGAGGATAATGTGCGGTTATTGGTTATAGGTAAATGGAATTAATTTAAAGGTTTGAAATGGATAATTTTTTGTTCACTCAGGTATCTAATCTTACCCCCTACCACCCATCCGCCCTTATATTTTGATATAAGGGCGGATGGGTGGCAAATAAAAAATGATAACAATAATGATAATAATTGTAGAAGTAGTAATAATAGTAGTAATGATAATAACGATAGTAATAATAATATTATTAATAAGATAATAATAATAATAATAATAATAATAATAATAACAATAACAATGAAAAAAAATATTCAAAAAAACAATTTAAAAGAACTATAATCATTATAATGACAATAGCAATAATAAGGCTAATACTACTGCTATTAACAGGAAGAGTAAAAACAACAATAATAACAATAATGGCAACAGCATTAATAAAACAAAGAAGACAACACACAGCATAAGATTACAATACTCACTTTATTCAGGTGGTCGAGATACAAGGGCAAAAAAACAGCGCCTGAGTAAACAAACTGAACTGGAATTGTCGTGAGGAACATCGTGTAGGTGAGGCGACTTAGCGGCTGCCATGAAGGGTGGGAAAGAAACGTGTTGATAGGACCTGGAAAACAAAACGAAAAAGCAAAATAGTGACGATCAGTTGATTAAAAACAAATGAATGATGATCAGCTGATTAAAAAAAAAGAAAAAAAAAACTAACGATCAGCTGATTAAAAACAAAAGATTAACAAACAGCTGATTAAAAACAAAAAGTTAACGATCAGTTGATTAAAAACAAAAGACTAGCGATCTGCTGATTAATAACATGAATAACGATCAGCTGATAAAAAAGAAATAAAAAATAACGATCAGCTGATTAAAAACAAAAGACTAACGATCAGCAGAATTAAACCAAAATAAGTCCTGTTGGTGTAGATAATGAATAAGGAATTACGGTTAATTGCATCGGTTATTATTATATTATGTCATTATATGTGTTGTGCTCTAAAAGTGTTGGTAAAACTAATTACAATAATAAGAATAATTATTATAAATTCAGAAAGATTTATACTGATAATGGCCGTAACAATAATGATAATATGCAATTCAACAATTACGTTTACAATAGCGATAATGATAATAAGAATGATAACAATAATGAATAATTATGAATAAAATAGCAAAGTTATTGATCACTAAAGTAGTATGGTTTTTCTACCATAGTATGTATACGGTAGAGTGTTTTTTTCCATTTATCACTAAAGTAAACAACGAGAATGATACTTTTATCTCTAAAAAATAATAATGATATCAGTAGACAACAACAATGATTATAAAAAACTACAACTAAACTAAAACTACAACAAAATATCAACAATCAGTATAGTAAGGGCGGCTATAACAATAATTTTCAGAACCTCCCACAACAACAAGGATGATGATAATAACTATAACAAAATAACAACAATGATAAGGGTGACTGCAACAAAACAACAGCAAAAAAGAGAAAAAGATGACAATTAAACCTACAACAATAAAACACAATAACAAAACGAAAAACCCCCCCCCAAAAAAAAAATGACAATAACACCTACAACAATAAAAAAAATACAATAGAAAATAAAAACCAAAAAGCAAAACACCCAAATCATAAACAAAACAAACACAACACGACCATCACAACCACCTTCCAACAACAACAACAACAACTTTTCGAACCTCCATAGCCGGTGTGACAAGCGAAGACCACCCACAGGAGAGCCAGCGCCCACGCCCCTCGACTGAAGCCTCCGTAGATGACGCTGACGGCAGGTGGCATAAGGTCAGGGTGATCGGTCGTGTTGTAGTTGGCCACGCCGAAGATGACCAAGCAGGCCACAAGTGCTGCTAAGAGCCAGCCGAGGAGGGCCTCTGGTTTTCGGGAAAGGGAGAAAGGGGGGTATTTTTATTTTATTTATTTATTTATTTATTTATTATTATATTATTTTATTTTTTTTTTTGAGGGGGAGGGCGGAATTTGCATCTTTTAATCTTTTTTTTTTTGGGGGAGGGTCTGTTTGTCTCTTTCTCTTTCTTTCTCTCCATCTAGTTCTCTTACTCTTTCTTTCTTTCTCTCAATCTCGTTCTCTTTCTCTTTCTTACCTTCTTCTCTCTCTCTCTCTCTCTTTCCTTCTTTCTCTCTCTCTCTCTCTTCTTCCTCTAGTTCTCTTTCCCTCTTCATCTATCCCTCTCTTACTCTCTCGCTCTCCCAACCACAAACTAACCCCCCCCCCATAAAAAATAACAAAATAAATAAATAGATAAACAATCCAAAACTCACTTAAACGGCAAAAAAAGAAAGAAAAAAAGAAACAAAGAAAGATAAAAAAAAGAAAGAAAGAAAGAAAAGAAAGAAAAAAAAGAAAAAAAAGAAAAAAAAGAAAGATAAAAAGAAAAGAGAGAGAGAAAAAAAAAAACAATAACGCCACCAAGTCATGTTGACCTTCTTGCCCGACACCTTGAAGATCAGCAGCCCCGCCCAGCACCCGACGAGGTAGGCGTTCGCTCGACACCACGGCTTCTGGTAAGTGTCCACGAACTCGGTCATTGGCACTTCCGGTCGTCTGCGGGTTGCGGTGGGTGGGTGAGCTTCGTGTGTGCGTGTGCGGGTTCGTGTGAATGACTTTGTATTTGTAGATGTAGGTGTTTATTTATGTGTAGTGTATGGAAACGGGATATCTAATATAGGTATGCCTGTATATGTATATATATATATATATATATATATATATATATATATATATATATATATATATATATATATTATATATATATATATATTTCATATACATATATTCTATATATACATATATATATATATATATATATATATATATATATATATATATATATATATATATATATATATATGTGTGTGTGTGTGTGTGTGTGTGTATGTGTGTGTGTGTGTGTGTGTGTGTGTGTGTGTGTGTGTTGTGTGTGTGTGTGTGTGTGTGTGTGTGTGTGTGTGTGTGTGTGTGTGTGAGTGTGAGTGTGAGTGTGTGTGTGTGTGTGTGTGTGTGTGTGTGTGTGTGTGTGTGTGTGTGTGTGTGTGTGTGTGTGTGTGTGTGTGTGTGTGTGTGTGTACATACATATATATTTATGTATATTATGTATACATACATACACACACACACATATATACAACTTTACACCGTTTTTACTCTCTCCCTCTCTTACGATACAACAGCGGCAACATCAGTAACAACACAGACACAGATGGAATACACCTTGTACACGAACCACAAGGACAGTACTTACGCGAAGAACAGAGCAGGCACGGCATTGTAAACAGCAAAGATCACCGTTGGTATTACGAAGGAAACGACGGTCATTATTCCCATCCATGGAAGACCTGCGGCGGTTTAAGGAAACGAGAGATATTAAAAGTAAATACATAAGAAATACATATATAAGAAAGCAAAGTGTAATGGATTGTGATAATACCAGAATTATCATTATTATTATCATATGATGATAAAAATGGTGATAATAATAATAACAACAATATAATATCATAATAATTATTATTATTATCATTACAAGTATCATTATTATGACAGTTATCACCATAACCACCTAGACTGATATTATATCTTTAGGAACGGTGTGAAGCAACTTGTATATTACCATCGGCCTTGTATTTGCATTTAATTATCACCAACGTTTTATTACTGATCAAACATCCAAAATAACAAATCCAAAAGTTCCGGTAAGATAATGCGCAGCCTAGGCCTACGAAATTTACCTATTTTAGGCCTCCAGAGCAGCGGTATGAAGATGAGGGGTAAGATGACGTAGATCTGGGTGTCGACTCCCGTGTACCAGCACTGCGGCAGGCACTGGTGGAAGGTGTTGAGATATTTTTAGCGTTTATCCCAGTATGATTTTAAAAATCTACTCATTATATCTTATACTTTTTTTTATATTACCTGTGCAATCATAGATGTAAATCCAGTACGTGTGAAAGTGTTTATAGAGACTAATGTGCATAAACACTCACACATTCACTATGTGCATTTTTCATTGGAAAATTAGTTCACTTTTCTTTGTACAAACTCTTACTCTTTTCCTTTCCCCTTAACATGTACTATCATCTACCCTTACCTCTCACCCAAGGTATTTTAACGCAGGTAGCCCTTTATTCTTTGCAAATATATATATATTTTTCTACTTTCCCTGATTACTTTTTGAATTATCTTTATCAGTTATCAAATTGCACTGACAAAAACTTTTAAAAAATATATTGCACAGTTTACAAGGGCCAAAAAGGGGGCAGAGCTAATGACATGATCATGTTTATTCAATGAGAATGTGCTGTGAGAAATCAGATATTACTAGATACAAAATTATTTTTATAATTCACTTAATATTTTTATAAACACCAGAAGTAAAACCAAAATTAGGTTTATCTTATTTATGATAACGAGGTCCTTACCATTAGCCCAGGTTGGAAAACAAATGCTTGCAGTGATGCGGATCTTCAATAGTTTTGAGTCGCAGATATAATAATTTTTGCTCGCGCCCAGTATTTCTCGCAGATATTTGAATTCTAATTACAACAAAACAAAATAAAAATCCATCCATATTTAAAAGCAAACGAGCAACAATCACTTAATTATCAAGTCACTTCAGACCATCGCTTTAATAGTCTTATCGCAAATTTTGATATTTTACAACTGCTTTCTTCATTCTTTGAACTTTTGAATTTGGTTTCGTTTGAAGTAGCTTGTCTTCAGAACTAATTCTGCAGGAAACCCGAGTGCGACAAACAATCCAAACAATAAACGAAATAGTTTTCGAACTGAAATCTTTGACAATCAAAATTCTTGACTCAGACACAGAAATGCTGTCACAAGTTTGAATTCTGTTTCTGTTTTTAAACAAAGCTTGCAAAAAACACATGATTCCAAAAGCCAAAATATTGGATTTTTACCACAAGATGTAATTAGAAATTAAACACTTTGGCAACACTTTTTTACCGAACATATCGTCTGCTGCTAAAATTGTTGACAAGAATTCGATATGCTCTTTATTAATAGACCTCGCAAACAATGTGTGGGTGAGATTTTTTCATAGGGACATGATTTGGAATTTCCCGAGTCAAAAGTAAACTCATGTCTTTCTTCATGTGTTGTTCGTTAGCTCGTCTACATTACTACTCATTCGTCCGGTGATTATCATGAAATTACTTACCGTCCCAGTGTTCCGTTCAGAAAATACGAACAAATAAACTGGAATGGTTACGACAAAAGATTAAATAAAACCTCGCAGGTCTAATACTTTGATGAAAAACTAATGCTGTTGCTTGCCCCACAAATGTCCCTTGTTCGTGGGCCGCTCATACATTGCCGTTGCTCTGCGAAAAACGACATATTTTCCAACCGAGCCATTAGCAGTGGACCTCCCAGTTTATATTGACTTTGCTCTTACCATATATTTTTCTCCCTTCCCTTTTCTTCTAACCATATACCTTTCTCTCATCCCTTTTCCTCTTTCTTCTCCCCATCTACGCGTCCCCTTTCCCCCTCTCCTCTCACCATATGTCCTTGTTCCAGAAGGTTCCCGACGAACAGCGTGTCAGCCCACCAGTAGTTTTTGCAGCTCTCCACGATACCTCTCTCGACATGCGGGCCATACGGACCCACCAGGGCGAATCTGGCGACGGTGGCCATGGCTCCTGCGGTCAAGGCGATCGGGGGAGCTAGCCTGAAGAGGGGAGGAGGGAGAAAGGTCAGCTGTGTCTACTATAAGAACATACGATAAAAGTAATTAGTCGATAAAAGTAATTAGTGCTACAAAAAATGAGCATGACAACAATATTAACAATAACTATCATAACAGCAGTACAAAAGATACTAACAGTAAATACAGTAAAAAGTGAATATAGTCAAATGCATGCAGCACAACCCATGAATATAAATCAATCATTAAGAGTAAATTCAATAAAGAATAATGAATAAAGTGAGCAGTAAAAAAAATACAATTACAAAAAGTAAACACAGTGGATATATTAATAAATAACTGTAGTAACAATTGTAATAAATACCTTAACAAATACATTAATTACACCAAAAATTAATACAACATTAAGCACACTAACTCAAACAAAAATTAACGCAAGCCTGAACCTTCAACTTTTTATTTTTTTTCTTTCTTTCTTTCTTCTCTCTTCTCTCTCTCTCTCTCTCTCTCTCTCTCTCTCTCTCGCTCTCTCTCTCTCTCTCTCTCTCTCCATCTCCATCTCATCTCCATCATCTCCATCTCCATCTCCTCTCATCTCCTCTCTCTCATCTCCATCTCTCTCATCTCCCTCTCCATCTCTCTCTCTCTCTCTCCTCTCTCTCTCACTCTCTCTCTCACTCTCTCTCCTCTCTCTCACTCCCTCTCTCACTCCCTCTCTCTCCCTCTCCTCTCTCTCCTCTCTCACTCCCTCTCTCACTCCCTCTCCCTCTCCCTCCCTCTCTCTCTCTCTCTTTCTCTCTCTCTCTCTCTCTCTCTCTCTCTCTCTCTCTCTCTCTCTCTCTCTCTCTCTCTCTCTCTCTCTCTCTCTCTCTTCTCTTCTCTCCTCTCTTCTTTTTACTTCTTCATAAAACACCAACCTTATGAATCGATGAACGTAATACATAATCCAGTTGACCCGACCTGCCCTCTTGTGCTCCCTCATGACCCCATAAGCCACAAGAAGACCACTCATGAAGAAGAATGAGTCGACGCTGAAGGTGGCATTTCCTATTATCTGCTCGATCACCTCGTCTACAAGCTGTGGAAAGAGGGATGGGTTAGTTACTATTTGTATGTCAGTCTGGGAGGTTGTCTGTCTTTTTCTCTGCTTGTCGACGTGTTTATATGATTTGGTATCTTTCTGTTTATTCTATTTAGCCCTCCGTCTGTCTGTCTGTCTCTCATATGCATACATATATACGCCTAAAATGTGTATATATGTATGTATATGTACATATATATATATATATATATATATATATATATATATATATATATATATATATATTATATATAATATAGATAAGTAGAACATACATCCAAAGACAAAGGAAAAGTCGTCAGGGAAGAATAAAATAACTAGAGAGAAAGAAGGAAAGATAAAAAGAAAGAAAGAAAGAGGCAGTTCCGTGTTTCGAAAGAGAAGTTAAAGAGAGGATAAATGAAGAACTTAAAGGATAAAGGAAAAATAAATAAATGAGATAAATGAAGAACTTAGAAAATAAACGAAAAAACTTAGAAGGCAAATGAAAGACTTAGAAGATAAATGAAGAACTTGGGAGATAAATAAAGAACTTAGAAGATAAATGAACAGAAGATAACGGGGAAAAAAATATAAACGTTGAACTTACCACTGTTGCTCCTACGACGTTCTTCGTGACCCCCAACAGGAACATGTAGCCGTGACCCCATACGACCCAGGTCATGGACAACACTCTGGCAGGGGAATAGGGAAGTATGTGAATGGCTGGAAATTTGAGTAAAAAGTATGCAAATTTCTCTTTGGTTTTCAAATTTGTAGGTCAATGATATTTTTTGCTTGAATTGTATCCCTGTTCGTGTCTGTTTTTCTTTCTTTCTCTCTCCCTTATTCCCTCTCTCTCCCCTCCTTCCTCTCTCTCTCCTCCTTCTCTCTCTCTCCTCTTCCTCCTCTCTCTCTCCCCCTCTTTCCCTTTCCATCTCCCCTTCCTTCCCCTCCTCCTCCCTTCCATCTCTCCCCCCTCCTTCCCTTTTTCTCCCTCTTCTTTTTCCTCTCTCTCTCTCCTTCCTCCTCCCCTCCTTCCCTCTCCCCTTCTTCTCTCTCTCTCTCCTTCCCTCTCCTCCCTCCTTCCTTCCCTCTCCCCCCTCTCCCTCTCTTCTCCTCCTTCCCTCTCTCCCTCTCCTACCCTGCCAAACATACACAAATACACGCACTTACCTCAGGCCATGCAAGCAGGAAATAACAGCTGGATTCTCCTTGGTGTTGATGTAGAAAATTTTGTTGAAGTTGGAGTAAGCCGAAAATACGAGCAGATACTTCAGAGGGCCTGTGGAGAGGGTGGTGCTTAGTGTATTTTATT
Organism: Penaeus vannamei; assembly: GCF_003789085.1. Lineage (NCBI taxonomy): Eukaryota > Metazoa > Arthropoda > Malacostraca > Decapoda > Penaeidae > Penaeus > Penaeus vannamei. The sequence goes on along the minus strand of NW_020868485.1, from coordinate 771,632 downwards.
ACTACCCTTATCATCATTATCTTATTATTATTATGATCTTTATTATCACTATCATTCTTATCATCATTCCCATTATAATAATTACTGTTGTCAATAGGAATGGTATTATCATTATCATTACTAGCATTCCTGTTCCTATCTTATCTATGATCTTTATTATCACTATCATTCTTATTATCATTCCCATATAATGATACTGTTGTCAATAGGAATGGTATTATCATTATCATTACTAGCATTCCTGTTATTATTATGGTTTTTAGTTTTATCATTTCTTAACATTACTATTATCATTATTATCATTATCAATTTTATAATCATTATCATCATCTTCGCAATCACCATCATTATCATCACTATTATCATCATTGCAATCTCTGTCATCATAATCATTGCCATCATCACCATCATCATTAACATTATCATCATCATCATTAGTTATAATAGGCCTACAAGTTGTAGCGCCAGCAGTAGCATCATCATTACCATCACCTTTATTAACGTCAACTAAAACTACCATTCTTACCATTATTATCATCATTCCCTATTTACTCCCATTCTTTACTCTTAACGTCTGACTCACTCACCTTTCCTCAGGTGTTGTGAATCAGTCTGACTCATGATGAATTCAGCGAGAGCTCCGGCCAGCAGCAGGAACCCCAGTATCGAGATCACCACACTAAGGACAGAGGAGTGGAAACAATAGGAATAGAAACAAAGAAAAAAAAAAAAAAGAAAAAAAGAAAAGAAAAAAAAAAAAAAAAAAAAAAAAATATTATATATATATGCGGATGCTGTAAGGAAAAAAGGTAGATGGGGGAAGAGAGAAAAGAATATGCGAATGGTGTCAGAAAAAAAAATATATATGGATGGGGAATGAGAGAAAAAAGAATATATGCGGATGGGTGTCAGAAAAAAAAGTGGATTAAAAAAGGATATGTAAAAGGGTGGTAATTTTCGGTGGTAGTTTCTTTAAACTGAGTAAATATATGTATGCATCTTTGTGTTTGTTTGTGTGTAAATGCGTATATGTATGTTTGTGTCTGTTTGTAAATACGTACGTGTATGCGTTTGTGTCCATACGTACAGCTAGACACACTTAAATTATACATACACACGTACACGCAAGACTTACATGTACGTGTATGCGTTTGTGTCCATACGTACAGCTAGACACACTTAAATTATACATACACACGTACACGCAGACTTACATGTACACAATATCTCCAGCGTTGAATGCCGTGACATCATCTTCAGCTTTGCAGTCCAAGTAACTGACTTCCTTTCCGGCCACACTCAGACGTTCCATAAGACTGGCCTTTAAGGAGAGTAAAAGGTTTAATAAGACGTATGACTGTGCTGACTGTGAAGAGATCTATGATTTTTTGTGTGTATGATTTTGTGTTTTTTTAGTTACTTTTTTTTCACTTCTTATTGTTCGTTCTCCCCCAAATCTTTCGTTTGTCTCATCTACGTCTTTCCTTTCGCTATCTTGCCCTCTCCTTAAACTCTTTTCTTCATTTGCTCCTTTTTTTCCTTTCACTTCCCCTTTTCTCCTCATCCCCCTCCTTTAACTCTGGCTTTCTCAATCAAATCTTTCCCCTCTCCCATTCCAGGCCCTTTCTTTCTTCTCACTTCCCTCTCCCATCTTCTCTTTTCATTTCTATATCCCTTTTTCTCTTCCCCTTCCTCCCCTTACCTCCTCTTTCCTCGTTCTTCTTCCTTCCCCTTTCCTCTTTCTTACTTCAATAATTTAAACCCAGGTTCCCCTCTTCCCTCCTTCTCCTTATTGTTAAAATCCCCTTTTCCTTATCTCTATGTCTTATCCCTTTTTCTCGATCCTATTTGTATGCCTCTCGCTTCCACGTCCTTCCCATCCCCTCACCTTCACTTCCTACCCATCCTCTCCACATCCCATCCTCTCTCTGCCTCTCTCCTCCAAATCCTCCCCATTCCATCTCCCCTTCACACCCTTCCATCCCAATCGCCCTATGCTCCTCAAACCCACATCCTCCAACTGCCCTTACCTCCATATCCTTCCTCTCTCCATCTTCCACCTTCCATATCCTCATTTTTCCCCTCACCTCCCTCTCCCTCTCTTATCCATTCGCTTCCCTCCCCTTACTCCCTCCCTTCCTCCCTCACTCCCCCCCCCTCACCTCCCTATCATCATCCTCCCCATCCTCTCCCTCACCCTCATCCTCCTCTCCCTCACCTCCCATCCATCGCTCTCCCTCACCTTCTCATCCTCTCCCTCATTCTTCTCCCTTCCACATCCTCCTCCATCCCTCCCTCACCTCCATCCTCCTCTCCATCACTCTCCCCTCCCCATTCTTCTCATCCTCCTCCCCTCAGCTCCCCATCCCTCTCCACCCTTCTTCCCTCACCTCCCTATCCTCCTCCTCCCCTCACCTCCATATCCTCCTTGGTACAGCTCGACGGGATGCAGGTGCCGTACTGGAAGAGAGGGGGCGTGGCCGGGTAGGTGAGAGCCACGCCCACTCGTGCGCTGGCCAATCGGAGGTCAGAGTTGCTCTCGAACTCGCTCTCATTGGCTTTGCTTCTGTGGATGGCGTGGCGGTGATTGGCAAGGAGTGGAGTGATTGGTTAGCAACTGGAGTGATTGGTGAGTGATTGGCAAGGGATTGGATTGCTTGACAAGCTATTGGAGTGATTGGTGAGCGATTGGAGTGGTTGGCGAAGAATTGGCAAGTGATTGGATTGACTGGCTGACAATTGATTGGATTGACTGACAAGCGATTGGAGTGATTGGTGAGGAAATGGCAAGTGATTGGATTGACTGACAAGCGATTGGAGTGATTGGTGAGCGATTGGAGTGACTGGCAAGTGATTGGAGTGATGGGGAAGAGGGATTAGGGTGTAGTTAGGGATTAGAGAGACACATAAGTGTTATGAGAGTGTGATAAAGTTATTTAAAGTGTGATGTGAATGTAGTTAGTGGTTAAAGTGGGGTAAAGTATGTGGTTAGAGTGATTAGAGGGTGGTAAAGAGTGTTATCAGTAGTTAAAGTGTGGTTAATGGTTAGAGTGGTCAGAGTAGTAAGATGGTGAAGTGTGGTTAATGGTCAGAGTGATCAGAGTGTGGTAAGGACATGTGATTAGTGTTTAATGGTTAAAGTGTGGTAAAGAGTGCGGCAAAAAGTGTAGATAGTGATTAAAGTGTAAAAGGCGTGGTTACTGGTTAAAGTGTAAAGAGTGAGAGAGGGTGGAAGTGTGATCACTGATTGGAGGATGAAGATTGGTGTATGATTGGTGATTGGAGTATTTAGAATATGATTAGGGAAAACAGAGCTAGTATTTGTGATTAGGGTAACTAATTGATAATCTGCGATTCAAGAATGATTAGAGATTGTGATGGGAGTGGGTAAAGAATGATTACAAACTAATTTTAAAATGAAAAAAAGTGATTAGAAAATAAAACGAAAGACTAGCTTTTCATCCGACCAACCATAAAGACAACTCACCAACACCCACGAATAAAGAAAGAAAAAAAAAAAAAAAAAAAAAAAAAGATAGATAATTACCTAGCCGTGGAGACCAAGCAATAGCGACCCTGAAAGGTGACGTTGTAGTTCCACGGGAAACCGAGAGCCTCGTCCACGTTCAGTCCAGTGCATTCCTCCATCATCCCCCACAGCAGGTAGTTTCCGTAGATGAGGCCGTCGGGTACTTTGCCCCACGAGTCGGGTACTGTTGGGGGAGAGATGGAGAGAGGGGGGGGTGGGGGGTGAGAGTTGAGGGGCGGAAGTGTTGGGGGTGGTGGGGAGAAGGGAGGAGGGAGGGAGAATGGATTGAGGGGGTGGGGGGAGTAGGAGAGAAACAGAAAAGAGGGAGAAGTGGATTGAGGGGGGGAGGAGTAGGAGAAGAAGAGGAGAGAAACAGAGAAAAAAGGGAGATAGAGAAAGGGAGAGAAGAGAGAGAGAGAGGAAAGGGGGTGAAAAAGAGACAGGAAGGGAAGTAGGGTAAGGTAGGCATAAAATCTCTGCATTTATAAAATAGCTATACTATCTTACACGTGTATTTCGGAAATATTATAGTATATTAATCAAAGTAGGCATAGGATCCATATGCAGAACAAAATACGCAGACACAAAAATAAACACAATACACACACACACAAACGTTAAACATATGCATACACACACAAACGTTAAACACACAAAAAAAGAAAAAAGTTAAACATACACATGCACACACAAAAAAGTTAAAAACACACACGCACACACACAAAAAAAAAACGTTAAACACACATGCGCGCACACACACACACAATAATAAATAAAAAATAAAAAAAATAACATACACGCACACACACTCGCTCACACAAACGTTAAACACACACACACACACACACACACACAAATGAAAAACGTTAGACACACACACTGGAAAACAACCAAACAACCTACTTACGCAATATTGGCCAGAAACGTCCTTTTTGCATAATGACGCCTATAAGTGCATCTGATTCCAAAACTCTCAGGATATTCTGTACGTCGCTGGCACATTCAGGACTCACGAGGGACGCGTTGGTCGACGGCAGGTAGATGCCTTCCAACCACGAGAGGTCCCTCTTTTTGCTGGAAAGAGGTAAAAATGAGGGAAGGGGGGGGTGTTAATGTGGTGAGATGTTTGCTTTGGAGGGTTGGGGGAGGGGGAGGTGGAGAGGAAGGGTGGGAGGGGAGGGAGAGGGAGAGAGAGAGAGAGGAAGGGAGGAGAGGGAGAGAGAGAGGAAGGGGAGATGAGGGAGAGAGAGAGGAAGGGAGGAGAGGGAAGAGAGAGAGAGGGGGGGGGGGGGCAGACAGACATATGGGATAACTTTTGTTGATATTATTACCAACCCCAGAATAAACGAAACAAGTCACAAAATCCGAATAAAGATAACAATACTATAGAACAACCTCTTTTATTTATATTTTATCTATATTAATACATTTTTGGCCCGACTAAACTAATTTCGGTTAAGCTTTGCGCGC
>NW_020868485.1:754133-756633 GCF_003789085.1 Penaeus vannamei | reverse complement strand
GACCTGTCAGAAATTTCCGGCCTAATGTTCTCTACAAATCTTGATATTTAAGGGAGCACTCCATGTGATTCGAGTGTGCATTCCGGACCTCTTGTAGGTAGTCAGCATAGACAACTCATCAACAGTTGGTTACTAACTGCTTGATGGGTTGTTGCCATTCATAAATTGCTTTTATGTTCCGACTGATGTTTGTGAACTCGTCTTCTAAATAAATGCATATATATATATATATATATATATATATATATATATATATATATATATATTATATATATATGTATGTATATATACAAATATTTATGTATATACATTTTACTATATATATATATATATATATATATATATATATATATATATATATATATATATATATGCATGCACACACAATATTTGTATATATATATATGTATATATACAAATATTTATGTATATACATTTACTATATATATATATATATATATATATATATTATATATATATATATATATATATATATATGCACACACATATTTGTATATATATTATATGTATATATACAAATAATTATGTATATACATTTTACTATATATATATTATATATATATATATATATATTATATAATATGTATATATACAAATATTTATGTATATACATTTTACTATATATATATATATATATATATATATATATATATATATATATATAATATGTATATATACAAATATTTATGTATATATATTTTACATATGTATATATATATGTATATATACAAATATTTATGTATATACATTTTACTATATATATATATTATATATATATATATATATATATATATTCATGTATGTATATGTAAATATGCATACATCGATTAACCAAACCTTCCATAGAACTGTATGAATTATGCCTATTAGAGAAGAAATCCAAAAAAAAAAAAATATATATTCATTGTGTTACATTTATTAAAAAATAACAATAAATTACACACCTGTAACCCTTGGTAGCCAAACCAGCCGGCACAACACATCCAACAGTGAATTACAGTGATATGAATCATACAATCTAAATATCAACAAACTTTAACAGAACAATAACAGAAAACGTCAATAACAATAACAAGCAATCAACATTCAAGGAGAGAGAACAAACCAATAACATTTTCAGTGTACGACTACATTCTCTGTCGTAGTTGAGAAGTCGTTCACAAATTAGTGATTGAAAAAAGGTCATATCAAAGTTATTAATGGAAGAGACAATTAAATACAGTCCGTCTTGCTAACTTTCTCTTTCTCTCTCATAACTTCCGGTCGTTACGTTAAACAAGTGGTCAGAGTTTTGTGGTTCTTGCTTTGTAATTGTTCAATCGTCAAGTCATATACTAAAACCTGAATCACTCTCGATCGGTAGTTAGGCTGTCACACTTAGCAGTCGGTGATCTGTCGGTACTGCAGGTTGAAGCCTCGGTTGGCGGCGTCACCGGTTTCGTCTGCGTTGGTGTGAACGTACATGACGAAGGGCTTCATGGTAGCTGGGAGAGACAAGCGGAAGATTTTGGAAATTTCAGAATGTTGGAAATTGGCAGTAAAATGTTTCCTTTACTTTACTGAATGACTTCAATGCGAGTTTGGAGGCCAGAACACTAGTCCTCTCTCTACGTGTGTTTATAGTTGCAATATATATATATATATATATATATATATATATATATATATATATATATATATGTGTGTGTGTGGTGTGTGTGTGTGTGTGTGTGTGTGTGTGTGTGTGTGTGTGTGTGTGTGTGTGTGTGTGTGTGTGTGTGCCTGAGTATATGTCTGTGCATTTGTGCGTATGGGCGTGTATGTGTGTACGTCTACGTGCGTGCGTGTGCGTGCGTATGTGTGCGCGTACATGCGTGTGTGCGTGTGTCTTTTCGTGTGCGCGCTTGTGCTGGTATCTGTCTGTCTGTATTTCCTCAACAACTGTGTACGAACTGAAAGGCGCTTCGGAAGGCCCCGCCCAGAAACTCACAGGTGACGGAGTCCGGGAACCCGAGGCCGCAGAACCTGTCCACCGAGTTCTGGTTGTTGTCGACGCCGCCCGGGATGATCACGTAGTCGGTCGTGCACGCCGCCCCCGTGGTGCCCGCCGCCGCCGTGCCTAAGGGGTGGGTGGGGTGGGTGGGGGGTGAGGATAATTAATAAATATTGCAGAAGGATAAATATACCAGATTCTTGTGGCGCTTTGCATGGCATATGGTAATGAATGGTATATTAGATAATTTTGCTTATTGTTGAGTTAATAGTAGAGGGAGATATAAACAGATATCACACACACACACACACACACAGATTCAGAAAAAAGATAGAGGAAGATCCCAAAATAGACAGAGAAAAAACAACAACAAATAGACAGAAAAATAACACCCAAACCGAACATAAGACAAAAAAAAAAAGAACGAAACGAACTCCACACACACACACACACACGCACACACAACAAAACTACACCCCCCCCCCCCACACACAAAACCCAACCCAA
>NW_020868485.1:712707-733675 GCF_003789085.1 Penaeus vannamei | reverse complement strand
TTTTTTCTTTTCTTTTTTTTTTTTTTTTTTCTTTTCTTTTCTTTTCTTTTACTTTGATTTATTTGTTGTGAAATGATGAAATCCTTTTGGTGTACTCCTTGGTCTTCTGGTCATTGTCATTATTATTTGAATATTTCTTTATTATGCTGAAAGTGAGCCTAGATCAAAGACCTAAATTAGATTTATTTTCTTAAGAAATATAGATTTCACCAAACAGAAATTACTTTAATGTATTACTGTTTCCCAAATAGCTCACATTAAAATACATTTAATGCAAGGAATCAACAGAATATATATATATTTTTTACTCTTTTTCATGAATTATCATCATGAATGTTTTTAATCTTGTGGCAATGATAGTTATGGTATACTGAAAGTAACCCCAAATTGCAGACTTAATTTCAATTCTGCTGTATCACTTTGATATTTCTTTATTTTACTGAAAAACTGAAATTATAGAACCAATTTGAATATAAGAATTATATATATTTCTTTTTTTTTCCAAATGATAGATCAAAGAGAATACAAAGGGCTTTCATTATCATTTCCTAAATATCTCATGCTTGAGCAAAACAAATTTATTACAAGAAATTAGCAAAATATATTTAATCTTATATATAAGGCAATGCCAATTTTATTTGTTGCTTCTCTGATTTTTTCAGAAAAAATTGGAATTACAAGGGGGAAAAAAATTGCAAAAAGTCTAGTGTGAAGATATAAGTCTTACAGAACATAAAAAATAACAGGATTATTCCAGTTTTCAGCTTGTCAGGGCACATTTAATGTAATGAATCCTGTCCTTTGATCTGTTCCTACAATTCCGAATAAAGAACATTGTTTTCTACTGAATTTACATGTGTTAGTCATTTTTGTTTTGTACGATGTCAATCCAAACTTTAATAAGCCAGTAGTAACATTAATAAAACAAACAACCCGTACCAAAAAAAACAAAAACCCCAACAACACTAAAAGTTTGCTTTGTCGGGTCCCTTTCACCAGCATTTTGTTGCCTTCTTCGGCATGCAAACTTTCAGCTTTACAAAGAAAACATCAATCTACTCTACTGTCCACACACTCTATAAACTATTCTATAACTAAACTCTAAACTAAACTAAGCTTATAGTTTAAAACTACAAGTTTATATTAGTTTTACAGTTTAGGATGGTGCACACCAGCACACAACAAAACCTTCTAAGGTGCCATATTGTATTGAAAGATAAGATGCTTCCTGATTGGGTGCCCTCGAGCTAGCTCTCATATTTGTTTCCGGCAGCATATGCCTCTAATAGTAGCAATGTTTACAGGTTTGCAAAAGCAAAACTTGTCGTGGTTTCTGGGTCTGTCTGTTTTTTTTTTCTTCTTCTTCTTCTTCTTCTTCTTCTTCTTCTTCTTCTTTTAGGAAAAAAAAATGAAGCGGCAAATCAAGAAGCAAAAATAAAATTAGTTTGACCTAAAAGAATCATCCCTAACTTTCTCTTGAATATTATGCCAGGGTATTGCTTGTACATTTTGTCAAACTTTATAAGAGACAAAATGCAATGATGTTGACAAATACTATATAAGTATTCAAACTTTGACCTTCAAGATTACTCCCCTGATTTGTGGTTACCTAGTTTAGTTGAAGACTTTACAATAGTACTTTAACAAGCAATGCGTGTGGCCCCCATGCTTTGGCAGATTGCACTGCATTCCTATTAGTTTTCATGTTTATTTCTATAACCAAGCCTTTTGTGTATGATACTCATGTTCATTATATACTTTTCTATAGAAAAAGCACATCTTCATTAAATGGAGGGTATTTATAAATTACAGTTCTGCAGAAAGCAATATCATGTCCTTGGTGCTTCAGCAAAGGTCATTCATGTTTTCATTGTTCTTCAATTTTTTTTCTTGTAATTGTGCATTTATAGGTGTTATTCCAGGGCAATATATTATTTTCCCAAAGAAAAAACACAATTTCATGCATTAAAGGTATTTATGAATATGGAATAAATTGATGAGTATGAATGAACAATATATACAAATGCCTGTTACTGTTGCAAAATGTCCATTCAAATTATTTTATGTATGTTAGGTTTATCAATAATGAACTCGTTATGTGCGCATTAGTATGATATAGTATATACTATGTATACACCATTTTGAGTTAATATAAAAGTATTTATTTGATATATTAATTTATTGGTGTTTTGTGTATCATACCACTTATCTGAGACAAACTGGTTGAGAATATGGTCAGAAAACATCTCAGACAAAATTTAAGATGATTTTTAGACAGTCTCAAATTTATTCTTAAGATTGTCTGAAAATGTCTGTAGATAGCTCCCTTGATACCAGATCATGTGAAATGATTCTCGAGACAGTCTCGTAGAAAATCTTTTGAAAACAGATTGAGCAGTTCATTGGCTCATAAGAAATGTTTATTATGGATAGATTTTCCAAGTTTTGCATGAATACAATTTCCTAATTTAATAGATTATTTTATTGATGATTTAGAGCCACTTTCAGTATTAGAAATTTGCTTAGTTTTCGTTGATTGACAAGATATGGCTTGCATGAAGTGAATAGAGAAAAGCTTTTGCACAGTATGCATGGTGCATATGAAAACTATTCAAGTGCATTTAGTGTTTAGTTTTGAGTTGGTTCCAGTTATGTTGTAGCTATATGTATTGTGTTTTACTCAAATATTAAGATTCTTTACAGCTTTCTCTTTAATTCCTCTATAATTTTTTCTTCTTGTTAAGTTTTTTGTAGTGCTTCATTCTTATTTATCTCTGTAGCCTGTTATTCGCCTCAGGTGAATTTGGAAAATTTCATATTCATAGTTCTAAAAGATAGACACCATTTTTATTTCTAATGGTTATATGCTCCAATGCAGTATTGTGGAAGTTAAAGAAAGACTATAATTAGGGTGCAATTTGTTCTTGAGGATGGAACAGTAATCCATCTTTGAAATTTTACCTAAGTTCTGACTAGTTGATATTGTAGTTTATATACAAATGTTGAAACAGTTGTTTCCTATGCTTCACTGACATGGTTTTGGTGTTGGGTGTATATTGCAGACAATGGAGCGAAGGAACGAGACAAACATATGACATTTGCCCGCTATGTCACATATGCAGGGCTCACAATTGCCACTTGCATCATCCTCCAGAAGAATACCTGCATAGCTGCAATTGTGGGTGTTAGTGTGGCTATTTATATCAGCTTCTCAGAATATTACCTCAAGGATACAACTGCGCCTTCTCTCATACCACAGTTACCATTATCGTCAATGTTTCCAGGAGCAGAGATGAGCGAATAGTTGACCATTTTGTAATAGCTGTTTGAATGTGAAAAGTGAGATTTAATATCCAGTGAAAGAGATACAAGAAAAATAGTTAATTAGACTTTAAAAAATAAGCAAATAAAGAGAAAGGAGAAAAGTAAAACTATAAGTGATTTATACAGCTAGATTACTAGTTCTTGAATGTGGTGAATTTACAAAATGAATATGATAAACAACTTCGCAAGACCTATTTAGATTGAGGTGGTATGCGAATCATACATCATGAAATAAAATTGTTTACAGGCTTTAGTCCGAAAATAGTTATGCTATATGATACATCATTCTTTTTCATGGAATAATTTCAACAGATTGAAATATAACTGTTGATGGAAAATGAAGTATGTGTTTCAGGTTATTTTTAAAATGTATGTGTATGTTTGTGTGTGTGCGTGTGTGTGTGTGTGTGTGTGTGTGTGTTGTGTGTGTGTGTGTGTTGTGTTGTGTGTGTGTGTGTGTGTGTGTGTGTGAGTGTGTGTGTGAGTGTGTATGTGATTTGTGTGTGTGTGAGTATGTGTTTGTGTGTGTATATGTGATTTGTGCATGTGCGTGTACGTGATTTGTGCGTATTGCATGGATGTGATTTGTGTGTGTGTATGTGTGTGTGTGTGTGTGTGTGTGTATATATATGTATGTGATTTGTGTGTGTATGTATGTATGTGATTTGTGTGTGTGTATGTATGTGATGTGTGTGTGTATGTGAGTGATTTGTATGTGTGTGTGTGTATGTGATTTGTGTGTGTGTATATGGATGTGATTGAGTGTGTTTGTGTGTGGATGATTTGTATGTGTGCATGCGTGTGTGTATGTTTGTGTGTGTGTGTGTGTGAATTGTGTCCGAGTTTGTGTGAGTGTATGAGTGTGAATGTGCATGCGTGTATGTGTGTGTGTGAGAGACAGACAGACAGACAGACAGACAGACAGACAGACAGACAGACAGACAGACAGACAGACAGACAGAGAGACAGAAACATACAGAGAGAAAGAGTCAGTAACAGAAACAGAAACAACTTAATTTGACTACTTAACAAGTAGAGAAGATTGTTACTTATTGAATATTAATGATAATACTACTAGCATTACTGATATAATTGGACAGACAAGTGCATTTTTTTCCTTCTCTTTTTGTCTTTCTTTTTAGATGTATGAAGTATGCATTTCAGTTTTTAAAAGTTATACCATAACTATTGGACTCAAACCTGTCACTGGAGATATTATTATTTACTAATAAGGTGCTTGTTTATTAATACTCTTCTGTAAAAGGACAATCTTTTGGTAAAGGAATCACAAAGATTTATTTAGACTTACAGTTGTAAGTCCAGTTAGGCTGCCAAATATTTTTTTTGCATTTATCATGTTTTATTTTAGGTTGTATTGTGCCATAAACATTTATTTTTTCATAAATGTATAGAACGTGATTTATTTTGGATATTTCATATGGGTTACAAGTGTACAATGAGTTGTAATGTTGGTATTCCGTAAATAATCAGCGAGTAATACCTTTGTGCAAATTTATCATAGGCACGGAAAATCAGTTATATAATGGTTAAAGTAATTAAGACTTGTGCTCTTAAAATCAGTAACCCCATTTTTGTTGGTATCCTTAACATAACACATATTTTAGAGTTTGGAGTAAATTGGTATTCCGTTCACCTGCATAGACTTAGATGGGGAAAACATTTAGTACTATACATCTCCTAAGGTTGTTGTGTTAGGTTTTGAGATGTAATGGCTTAGGTGTAGCATATGTTTGATATTTTAGGATTGACTAGATTGTAGAATGTAGCTGGGAATTACATTGTATGCACAGTGTGGTCCCCCCTCCCTGTTATAGCCAGTGTTAGGTGGGAAGAAAATCTCTATCTAACGTAGACTATTTATTTCTTTTTTGTAAATATTTTGATGAATTATCTTATCCTATTGCAAAGAAATGTTTAGGAAAGACGTGTGTCTCCTAAAGAACTTCTCCTGCAGTTTTCTTCTGTGCAAGTTACAACACATGCCAGTAATTTAGGTATGCTCATTTACTGTAATTACTAACATCCTGGTTTTACTCCTGCAGTAACATATGTAAAGAAATTAAGTCTTTCATCTTTATGCCTAGGCAATTTATGTTATGGCTTTACCATAATTTTTGGTACTTGTACCTTTAGTCACCTCTGTGATGAATTAGTCATGTGGTCAGATTAGTTTTTCTTAAGATAATTTGGAACTCTGTGTAAAAAAAATATATGCATCATTAAAAAGGGATTATTTCTTTCACTATTAAAGAAAAAGATACATCACCAATTATCTTTTTCTTATTTCATATTTGAAACAGTTGTCTTACTTATTTAGATAATGAACTGAAAAGGTATCAGTTTTATTTTTATATGTATATTTTATATCACAACAGCAATCATATGATATTGTTTTCATTGTCAAAAAGTCTGGAAATTATTGTGAAAAGAAAGGTAGTATGACAACTTGATATTAATGAAAAGTCTACAGATTGATATTCTCTTCTCACCTTGTATACTAGGTTGTTGTAGAATTTGTGTAAAGTTATGAAATTATCATATAGTAATGGTGAGTCCATAACTGATGAGTATATTATTAATCTGTATCAGAATTCTCAGTGGCCTAGAACCATTGCTTTATGTAATTTTAGAATGATTAGATAGTTAAAAAGAGGGAGGTTCAATAATGTAATTTTGATAACCTTTAATATTGCATTATTTACTTGAGAAATTGATGTCCTATAAGTTTTATCTCTAGGTTTAAACTGCCATGTTTTGTCATAAATACATTCTCTTTGCTTTTATGGCATATTCAAGCACAAGAACTGTGTGATACCTTTTGTCTGTATATTTAAAGAATGGTTGTAATCCAGTTACTATAAGGATATTTTTCCCTTGTTCATAAAAACTGATGTCATTTCCCTTTTTCCACATTTATTTCAGTGTTTATATATATTTAGTAATATCTATATAACCAATTTAAGCATTATATATAAAAGAAAATATTTCTATTGTCATTATGCAGAGTTGTACAGCGCACAGATCCTAGTCATTAAAATTCAGTAAAAGAAATTGTCATCCAAGTCTTTTTCTGTCCATCCACCTAGTAATCAGTGAAGTTGGCATTGTATTTTACTGGTTTGTTGATAAGGAGGAGAATGAGAGAAAGCAAGAGAGGAAAAGAGTATGCAAGTGTGAGTGAATTTCAAGAGAGAATAATAGAGACAATAATATTTACTTATATCTTGGGAAAAGTGGACTCAGAGCCAGCAATAAAGATCTTGAACACTGCATTATTTCTATTGTAAAACTTTTAGTAATATTACCTATAAGTAATTAAGAAGGTAAACCTTCAAAAATTTGATATTTTAAAGAAATTTATCAAAATACAAGCTTTTAGGTGCCTATCATTGCTCACAAACTACCAAATGAACTAGGCACACACACAGGAAATTCAGTGTGCGCCAATAAACCCACAATCATCTCCACTTGCCAAAATTTTTACCCTGTGTTATTGGGTTTAAAGAAATTATTTGTTGGTAAAACAGTTCACTGTTCATGTAGATACAGTAATATCTCTGTGTATTAGAAATGTTGTATATTCAAAAGGTAATGTTTTTATCATATGGTTATTCAGAAACGGGAGTTTTATTGCTTTCCCTTTCTATTCTAGTAGCATCTGCTTGCCTGTGATGTGCTTTGCATCATCCTAAACTGCTTTTAATCTTCAGTTAGACAAGTTGTTACTTATTATTTTGACTACTTATAAATTAACTACCATCATCATTTTGGAGATTTACACACTAACACAAATAATTGAAGAAAAAACTGTCACTCACATTGTTGAAAATACAGTGAAATATTGTAAAGATTCATATTCTTATAATCTAGTCTAGTAGAAAGAACAATTGTGTATGAGGCAATTCATGATGATGATTAATAAACTTATGAACAGCCTGCTTGTAAATAAACTCTACATTTTGAACATATTGTTTTCTAAATCACATATATAAGGAGATACACATGTAGACACAAATGAACACACACAGTACACACACATTTAATGAGAATGCTTGATGACCATACTGTTTAGAATATTATTTTATTGATTTCAGATTAAAAAACTCTTGAAAAATTCAAGATGCAAGAGCATGATTGTAAGCTTTTTAAGAGCTTTTCGTAACACATTTGTTATTAATCTGATGCCATGTGGGATGACATGCACATACATTCTTTTTGTATGGTATATTGCCTCCTTTACTTTTTATTTTAATTCACTTTACCCAAATTCATTGTTTATGTTTATATTTGAATTGATATGACATGTTTTTCCCGAGCAGATTTGTTATATATTTTGCTGTGTATTAAGACTGATGTTTAACATTTTTTCTCCCAACAGATGAAGATAGTATAGAAGAGGATGAGGGTCAGGATGTTGAAGCCAGCACTCAGAGTAATAGTAATGATAAAGAAACAGTTGGTTTAAATGGAATAGAAGACACACACAAAGAAGAACCAAAGCAAAAAAGTGAACTGTGATAGTTACTCTTTAGTGGGTTATTTATCATTTCAGGTAGACTTTTAGCAATACTTTATTTTCTTATATTCAGCTTTTCTGTAAAGACAGAAAAAAATATTGCCATTTATGGGCATTCTCTATAATTTAGTGATATGGAATTGTGTGCAAGATTTTGACAAATTTCTTGTGTAATGTATGCATTTTCTTGCAATTTCTTTCCAAATAATCTAGAGACGAGTCAAAAAAATTAAATATACTATATTTGTCTGCACAAAAGGATTCAAAGGTTTTGTTAAACTTACAAATTTGTTGGGTTGTTCCTTTTCTTTTTTCTTTTTCTTTTCTTTTCTTTTTCACCTCAGGCATTGCCAAAGACAAAGCATATAATTGCCAATTTTTTTTACTGCCACTATTTTGCATTTACTTGTTCTAGTTTGGGTCACTGAAGCATGTGGAAATCTAAAAATAGATTTACTTTTCTTGTATTCAATTTCATGTGGAAATCTAAAAATAGATTTACTTCTTTTGTATTCAGTTTAATGTGATAAATGAGACAAAGAGGTTCTGCTGTGTATGGATTAGAGGTTTTACTGGATTACATCTATTGTTTACTTGGAATGTAACACTTAGAATCAAACTAAATTGCAAACAGTGTCATACAGATACAAATAGCTAATACAGCAAAATAATACTTCCTACAGAAATATAAAGGTTCTACACAATGGTACTCACAACTTTATTATTTATTACATTTCTATAATATTGATCATCCTATGACACATCTGCCGAGCAATGCAATCCATACAATGAGCAGCCTCATTGAAAAGAGGGATTCCTTTAAAGAATAGATTTCCTTTTCAAATTTAGCTAAACTTCTCCTTTTGTTTTTATTTATTTATTTTTGCTTTAGCTGTGATCTCTGAAAAATATGAATTATCAAATGTAAGTCCCTATGTTGCTGTACTCCTTTCACATTTAAAAAATAAATAAATAAATAAAATAAAAAGCAACTAGAGACTTTTCAGACCATTCAATTTGTAAAATTGGTTGATCTCTCTTTTCATGTGACAATAAACCTCAGGATTTCCATTATATTATTTATTAACAATCTATGGAAAATATATAATAATTTTCAACCAGATCAATGAATTACACACTCATGTGTAATTTAAGTGCTTATAGATCTCATCTGCATCACAAAGTCAAGTATCCTTAACAACACATACAGCACAAATATGGGGGAAAAATAACAGAAAAGAAAAATCATCTACACACATTAGTACACATCAATACTTACGAAACAATACCATAAATGACCTTAGGGTTTAGAATCTGTCATTGTTTCTTCACGTCCGAAACAATGGTTGAATGAATAAATCCTTAGGAAATAGTTGTAGCAATATACATGTCCATATTTACAGTACAAGCAACTATATCCATTATTTTTTTCTTTTCCTACTGTTCTTCTTCCTTCATTGGGATTCTTCTTTTCCCAGTACAGCTGATGGTTCTTCTTACCAGCAATATAACCTAGTTGTGAAGCACGCGAGTAAACATCACGCACAGCAAAGGGTGAATTTACTGAAAACAGAAATTAAAATTATAGTAACCTACTGAAGTTTTATGTATTGCAGTCATAGCTACTAGTTCCAATTAAAAGATGATAGATTAGTTCTTTTTCATAAGCTAAAGATAGTGGCTTTGATGAAACTCCCCTATGAATGAGACTCCAATCTATTTTTTTTTTTTTTTTCAAACTCAAATAGTTATTAATAGATTTTTATTTATTATTTATTTTTTTGGTGGTGATCCAGATAATTGACAAAGCTACCTCCATTTTTGGGAGAGAGTTGTTAAAAACATTTTACTCTAGGATGAAAATGATGAAATATGACCCAAACAAAGAAAGTAAAATACTATATGAACGGCATATCATTCTTATTGATTTGTAAACAATTTCTGAAAATAATCTCATTTCTTCTATTATTATCTAATTGTTATGTCACAATTGCCAATTTTCAAAGTATGGTGAAATATGTTATTTCAGTGAACACCAAAGTGGCTGCTACCACCTTAGAGAGAGAAGAGAAAAAAAAAAAACTTAATCATCTTTCCAGGTAAAACACAGACCTGCTGCTTTAACAAAAAACATTCAAAATTGCCTAATTTAATTCTGAGGAAAAGCTAAACTTTCATTTTCACTACTGGCAGCATTTTGATTTTATTTTTTATCCAAGAGGACAAAAATTAATTTCTTTTTTATGCAAGAAAAATTCAAAACCATTTTGTAATGGGAATATAACTTGCCTACAAATTCCCCTACCTTGGGCCTAGCCCTTGCCTAAACTAATTTTGCTTGGTCCTTTCTTTTCTTCTTTCCTCTTCCGTATCTTCTTTATTCCCTTATTCTATCCCATTCCTGAGGTGTGAGAGCGTCTGAAAGGATGAAAGGCTGGCTTTGTGTCTGTCACGAACCTCCGGGAGCCATGGGCACAGTATTCCCTTGGTTAATTACTTAGCCTTACCCCTAATGGGGACCCTAAGGGGTAGACATTTCTTTTCCCAGTTTATTCAGGCTCACCATGGCCAGTAATGAAGATTCTTTACCCTTAATAGAGGCATTAAGGCTTGCCCCTTCATCAAATAGCCTATCTGAATTTTGATTTTGATGCCCCTCCTTTGACCACGGCTCCGACCACTGATGCTAATACCCCTCTTCGACGCTTACGAACAACTCTAACCATTCTGAAAACCCATTCAGGTTATTACTCAACCCTGGAAAATACCTTTTCCTCATCCCCAACATTCTCCTCTTCATCCCTACTGCACCCTCTTCAATGTCAACCCCTCTTCCCTTATATACTCTTCATCCTTATTGTCCTCCCCCGCAGAACTACTCCACTCCACACCACCATCTTCCTCTCGCCCTCGTCCTTCTACTACCTCTACCTCTGCAAACCTTCTGGGTACTCTATTTGGCCCAGCCAAGTGGGATCGATTCTTTGTGATTCCCCCCACAGCCCCTATTCTGAGAATACCCTTCTCTTTCAGCAGTGCCTCCAGAAACAAGTAGGCAAGGTTACCTTTCACAGTCGCTCTGATCGTTCACGCCTTGTCACGGTTACATCTGAAGCCAAGCTCGTGCACTATCTACCCTAACTGACCTTACTGGCAAACCCATTCCTGCCGAACCTCACCCAACTCTTAATACTTGTACTGGAACTGTTTCTATTCCCCCAAATGCTTGTCCCATGTATAACAAGGACTGGTCAGACTGTGAAAATGACCTACTTTCCTGCCTTGATGAATATGATGCAGTGGCAGTACAGTGTTACACTCTTCCTCCTAGAGGCCAACGTAAATCCCACATCAATATTGCCAAGATTAGCTTCCATAGACAAGACCTCCCCATGAGGTTTATATTGGTGGATTGTCTTATCATGTCCGACAATATCAACCCTTCCTCGTCAATGTCAAAATGTTGGCGTTTTGGCCACCCAGCAAACATTGTCGCTCCACAGCCTGCTGCCCTCTATGTGCCCAACCTGGTCATGACCGTTCAAATTGCCCTGCTCAGTCACGTACATGTGCCAATTGTGGAGACTCCCATAATGTGTTTTATAGGAGCTGCCCTGCCTATAATTGAATGTGAGGTAGCAGTCCTCAGATTTAAACTAGGCCTCACTCTATGAGGCCAGACAGGAAGCACGACGAGGTTTTTCTCTCTCAACTTATTCCAAAACAGTCCTGCTCTGCTCCCCCATCTACACAAGATATTTCTGCATCTCCCAGTATCTTTTCCCTAATCCAAAACCTATGTCCTATGTCTACTCACCCTATCCACCAGTCAAATCCATTTTCCATCTAAATCCAGATACTCCAATCTCTACCACTTCCCAGATACCTCCCTCCTCCTCACTTAGTTGTCGTACCACACAACCTAAACGTTCCACTCCACGCTCTCCTACTACATTCTCTCCTACACCTTCCTCTTCATCTGTTCCTCAGATATCCATCTCCTCTTCTCCTCCTTATAAGAGAACCTTTGTTTCTCAGTCCTCTATACCAAATTCCCCTCCAGAAACCCTTGAAGACATCCAAAACTTCCTAAAGATGACCCAAGGAACACTCCACTCCTCATCCACCCCCAATCCCTCTGTTCCTACTCCTGCTACATTTAAAGTATTTGCAGATATTCACCTCCTCCTTCCCAAGTTCCCTCCACCCCCTTCCTCCTACACCCTCACATACCCCACCCTCTCTCACTTCCACTTGAATACTCACAAATCCCCTATATCACAACAGTGTCCTTCTCCAGACATTTTTCCTGATGCTTCACCACCTTCCCCAGTCTCCCTTTCTCAACCCCTGATTCTTCTCCTCCTACTTCTACAACAGCCACCTCTGTTTTCCTTGATCAATGTCCCTACTCCTTCCCCAGTCACAGATACACTGCAATTCACTCAGTTGCTCTACCCCCTTATACTCCCCCAACGCCTTCCCAAAACCTTTGATGTCTAGCACATTATTTTTCAAACATTGATTAATTAACTTGCCTACAAAACTGCTCTTTGTCATACTTGCATGTTGATCCTTCACACCAATGTTACAAACAGCTATACTTTAATTTACGATTCATTATTGAAGTTGACAGGATGGCATGTACATACATCCTTGTCCACTGTGATATTAGTTATTAATTGTATTTACACATAGATGGTTTCATAAGTGCTGTTGACTGTAATTTTTCATGATGTGATGGTCGCATTACCCAGATCCAATGAGTATTAACATCAGACATCCTTCCACCTCAAAAAAAAGGTAGGGCGGTAGTCAGGTGAGGTCATGTTAGGTCAACTAATTGACCCCTTGGTGACTGAGTACTTGTGGAGCCAATATAAGTGTAAACAAAATTCACGAAACAAAACTACAATGGACATGAATGTTCTCTTGTAGCATTGGGTTACGTAAGCCACTTTCATATTTTATATTTATTGATCAGAGAAGAAATGAATAAAATATCCATTTTGTATTTTATCAATTATTAAAAGAAAAATATCCTGTTTACATCCCTATTAATTAGGTTTGTAACCCAAAAAGCCTATCTGACTTTTATCTAACTTCAGTTTTTTTATTATTCTATATGATTACAATAAATTTCAACTTGACTGAATGACCTCCCCAGTTTGTTAATTTTGACTTCTTTACATTCTTATCTCTGCAAACAAAATATTCCTTGCATCAGCATATTTAGATTGAAAAGAAAGAAAGAAAAGAAAGAAAGAAAAGGAAAAAAAAAAAAAAAAAGCTAAACATATTGTATCTCTAAATAAATACAGAACTACTTAATAAAGACTCATGCGTAGATTTATCCTTTTTAACAGCAACCGAAAGAAAGAGGAATCATACTCACAAGTATCAAAGTCAACGTGGAGTGGGTTGATCTTCTTATAACTTAGTTTACTGGCATGTTTCTTGGCTTCCTTCTGATCAGCAGCGAGTATTGGGTATCTTGTGTTTGCCTCCTTTGGCATGGGAAGGAGAACTGCCACCAGGAGAGACATGGATGAGTTATCAATACCACTAACATTAAATAGGGAAGGGAAGGGAAAGGAAGGGAAGGGAAGGAAGGGAAGGGAAGGGAAGGAAGGGAAGGGAAGGGAAGGAAGGAAGGGAAGGGAAGGGAAGGAAGGAAGGAGGAAGGGAAGGAGGGAAGGAAGGAAGGGAAGGAAGGGAAGGGAAGGAAGGGAAGGGAAGGGAAGGAAGGAAGGGAAGGGAAGGGAAGGGAAGGGAAGGAAGGGAAGGAAAAATTGATAAGGAAGATGATTATGATGAAAGAATAAAATGAAAAGTGGGAAAAAGACAAAAAACAAGAAAAAACACCCAAATAAGAAAATCAAAAGGAAAGCAAGGAGGAGAAAAGTCAGAGAAAAAGACAAAAGAAGGGAAATTAGGAGAAAAAGCAAGAGAATAAAAAAAGAAAAAAAAGAAGAAAAAAAAAAGGAAAAATAATAAGAGCAAAAAGAAAACAAGAAGTGGAGAAAAAGAGTAAACCAATGAAAAACAAAAAGGAAAAAAATGCAAGAAGGAAAAGAAAATGAAAACAAGGTAAAAAGATCAGAAAAAAGCAAGAAAATTTGAAAATGAAAGAAAGAAATAGTAGTAGCAGAAAAAAAAAAATAATAAATAAGAAGAAAAAGTGACGACAAACATAAAATAAATATGAAATGAAACACAATATAAAAGGGAGAAAATACTAAATTTGTGATGCTATGAAAATGATTACCTTCCTTCCCAATTTCTTGTCTGATAAGTGGTCTAGTCTGCTTCAAAATGCTAGAATTTACACTTTCCCCCAATTCTTTAAGTTTTCACTCACAGAGAAAGAAAAAATATGACCGCACAACTGGTGAAAGCTCATCATAATTCTCAAGTAATTTGCTGTTTAGGAGATCCCGCTAAAAAGGAAAACCTGCCTTTCCTAGACCTATTTCTACTTTGTACTGAATACAGAAACTGAAGGCCCAGTCTCACCTTCGTTCTTAATGTTGATTGGTCTTGGTGTTGACCCAAATCTTCTTTGTGCCGTCGGGGTTCAAGGTCACTGACACTTTCTTTAGAGTTTATTACCACACTTTTGGCAAAATGTCTGTAAAATAATAGGTAAAAAATAGTTAAGGATTAAAACATTAATCATAACAAAGTGAATGGCAACGGTATCACTAAAAAATGGTAATGATACTTATTACAAATATTTATGATCAAATTTATCCCCCAAGATCAAATTCATCTCGCAATTTTTAAAAAGAAAAAAATATATATATATATATTTCAGAGCTACATATGCAATATCTAAATGCACAGATGATTCTACACCAAAGAATAAAATTACCAGCTGCATGTATGACAGGGCAATAACAAGGCTTTAAAGACTGAAATAAACTCTCTGGTGTTAAAGCAATAATGAATGCTGAATGTCACCAGGGTACATAACGTATCAAATGGATGTTGAAATCAAAGCATCCTTCAAAAAAAGACTATACAATTATATTTTACTTTATTTGCTGGGAGAGATCAACATAATGCCATTACTGTAAACATAGAATGTACTTTAAATACAAGATCCATGAGGAGTCAGAGGGCTGAAAGGAAAATTTTATGCTTTAAGGTTTAAAAAAAGTGGGAGGAACTCACTCTGTTCATGATGCTTGTCGTCTTGAAGCATGCATGGCATCGCAGAATGAAGGTCCTGACCTGCTGTATCAGTTTACCATCAACTCCCATCACTCTTAAGCCTATATGTTTCAGGACATTCTGAAAGCAAAAGACAAAAAATTCTTTCATATTTCCTACATGTATTTTCATGAGTGTCATCATACTGGTTGTATGAGGCTTGAGAATGCAAAATTACAAATGCATGTGTATAATATACCCACAAAGAACACATTTCAACATAGAAGCCATACTTCCTACCTGCATGGCAAAGTCAGCTGTCATGCAAGCAACAAGGACTTCCTTCTCTTCTATTTCCTCCTCAGGCTTCAATCCAATTTTCTTCATCTTATGTTTTTTGACATTGGAGAGAGTAATCCATCCTCCAGCATCATCGTCCTCCTCTTCATCACCAGCTCCTTCTTCTGCATTAACATAATCTTCACTGATTTCTTCAGTTTGGTCTGTGAAAGAGGATGATGTAAGTTACTTTCCATTGTCAGTAATTCCAATAATAATAATAGTAATATTACAGACAAATCATATGTAGTATTAGAGAGATATTGTTCAATATTATAAATGTTATTCACTTCTCACCTTCATCATAATCTTCATCCCCGTTGTGCTGCTCTGAATCTATCCTTTCATCATCTTCACAATATTCTTCATATACATACTCTTCCTCCTCATCCTCATCCTCATCCTCCTCTTCCTCTTCTTCATCTAGTTCCTGTTCTCCTTTCTCCTTTTCTGAGTCACCATCCTCCCCAACACTGTCTGACTGCTTAACATTTTCATCAATGGAGATGGAACCTATGTCTAGAGGTACCTGATTTTTTATCTGTTGGCATTCTTCTTCCTGCAAAGAATTGTTAAATACAATTAGAAAATGGACACATCCATGGAGTAAACCTAAATATGGATGATAAATTTAACAATAATACATTACCTGCCAATGAATACGACAGAGTTAATCTTTTAACACAGACCTTGGAGTGGCCAATTCTCTCTTAAGCAAATATAAACAAACAATAATCTTCTACCAGCTTTGATTTTTGTTTTTTATCTGATTAATCTTAACAAGATAATCTTCAAGCAGCTACCTGGCAACTCAGAGATATCTCTTATTCTTCAATGTCTCACTTGCTAACACCAAATACGGAGATCCCACCCATGATCAAATTTGGAGCTACTTCAGTACTGAAATAATCTCACGCAGAAGCCTATTTTCCTTCCCGTGAAAGTATAGTTTTTCTTTACCATTACTTATCCCTGCCAAAAATATTATTACAGTCTTATATAGACATGGTGATCCAGATAATTTGGCAAAAGCTACCACCATTTATTCAAGAATGAAGATGATAAATATGATCCAAACAAAGAAAATAAAATACTCTATATGAACAGCATATCATTCTTATTGATTTGTAAACAAAAGTTCTTCCAGATTTTTTAGATTATTCTGAAAATAATGAAGGTTAGTCTTAAATTATGTGAAATTTATTAACTCTCTGAATACATCTCATATCTTTATTATATCAGATCACTACATCCCAATTACTGATTTTCTGAGGTAAAATTTTGGTGGATATCGAAAGTGTCTGCTACCACCTGAAAAATAGTGGATGGGCCTTCAAAAATTTCAGGGGAGCTTCGGAGGCCCTACTAATCTTTGAAAATGCATTTCGTTCAATTGCAGCAAGATGGAAGATTCTGCTGGAAAATGACCAGATGATTCCCTTATGGTAACTCCACACCATCTTTTCTACTAGTTGATGACATTATCATTATGTACCAAGACATGATTGGTGGGATTAACTAGCTTGTTCTGTACATGTGCAGCATTAAATTTTGAGCTTAAAAGTTAATGCTGTCCCGGGTGCTTTAAAAAGTTGATCCAGTATACAGCCATTGCACATGTGCATTAGAGATCAGAATTGAACTTTAATATGGATTAACTTTTATGGCACGTATAGAAAATGCCCAAAGATCATATAAGTGCACATGCCAGATTGGATAAAATTTTAGATAAATCTAAAATCCTTTACTTAATAATACAGCAACTGACTCAAGCGAGGTAAAATCCATTCATTTGGCAAAGTTAATTATCTTTAGTTAATGAAGAGAGAGGAAATATAAAAACAGCAATAAAGAGAACAAATTTATGTCCATATAAAGTGCTATCTAAAAAAAAAAGGAACTGCTCTTCATCCAAGCCACAATAGAAAGGACAAAGGAGAAAAGAGGCGGGGGAAAGGGAAGTGGGAGGAAGTGCAAAGACAGGAGACAGTGCAGCAGAAAAAATGGAATAAGCATCTGTTCTTTGCTATAAGCAAACACTGAGACACACTATACTAACAAACAAAAACACCATAGTCTTTTGTATGTAATGACTAGGATAAAAATTAAATCACATATACATTCAAAAAGTCTGTCATGGCTTACCAATATGTCCTTATCAGTAGGTTTTCCCCTTCTTTCTTAGTCCCCTAAATCATAAATCTATGGGCTTCCAAAAAATGGATAATGCATGGTCATCAAATAACAAAAAATAATGGCTGTCCACCGAGTTCACAAACTATAGCATAAGATGCTGCCATCAAATTTAATTTATTTCTATCTGAAAACGGTTTTACTTGTAATACTGAACTAAACTGCAAGCAACTTTTCCACAGAATGGTATATTTTGACCAAAATCATCATTGGAGTGCAAAAGCCATGTTGGGAACAAGGTAGACATACTGGCACCAAGTACCTTGTTACCAAGTGTCCATTCACAGCTGTATGTACACTCGCTAAAAAAAGTATCTTTACTTGGGAATATAAGAAACCAAGACAATTCCTAGGAGTTGATCCAGAAAGGTAGGTACATGTTTTCAAAACTCAGAACAGACAAAGCTTCATAATGAGTTCAAACAGTGTTTCCACAGTGATATGACTATGGCCTCTTATCATGGCAATATTAGCAATGGAGACTCAGACATTTTGTAGTGCCATGATTCTGCTCTACTCTGAGGACTATCAAGAGCTAAATATCAAAAAGATTGTGTATTTTGAAGCCAACATGTCCCTGTGAATCCAGCAACATCAACAAACTGGGTCCACCAGAGACAAGGCCAGATGTGGGTTCCCTAGATGCTTGATGGAGGAAGAGGATCAAGCAAATTTGATACTCAGTGGCAACACCCCTCACAGCTAACTGGATTCGAGATGGGGGCATAACTGGTAGTTATTTGACATCTCCCGTGAGGCATTTTGTTCTTATTTATTTTCATTATATCTTTTAAACTGGCCATAACTATTACAAGATATAGACCACTTTTGTTTTGCAAGCAACATCCGCCAGATTTGGCATTAAGTTGCTGCATACAGGCTGTTAGAAACCACTGGGGCACAGGGGTTGATGGTGCAGGCCACAATTACGGTAGGGAAGATTGTGCTCTACAAAAAGACCTAGTTAATCAGGGTGTAGTGGCATCCATATCACATAGACTTGCCCACATGTTTGAAATATTAAAAGTATTATACATATCAAACCCTTATTTTCCTATTCAATATATTTGAATTGTCCATCATCATTATCAAGGAATTTATTTAGCTACTTAAATATATCAAATGAGATCTTACTGCACTTTTCCCCACCGTTTTCATCGTAATATCAACATTGGTAACAGAAAGAATAAAGATACCTTCTTTAGCAAGGGTACATTACCCATCCATGTACAGCATTATACTAGCATCCTCAAAATGCTGTATTCTGATGCATATCCATCAGATGGTATATTGATACTGATGATGAATCAGCAAACCCTGCTATGTATATATAAACGATTTTACATTGTCTGCAGAAGCCCAAAGACATAATATTTAGTAAGAAGATTTAGGAATTCAATTATTTCCTAATCATTGAATTCATGTCCTGGTATTTTTTTTTCTCAGAGAATGAGAAAGAAGTGTCAATTTCTCTTAGCTTTACACAAATGCTGTACCTTGGGAGTCTGTAACATGAATACTGTTTGTATCCCTCTTGAATGACCAGTTTTCAATTGATGCTCATAAATGCTCTGACTGAGCTACTACCTGTTTCTTTTCACATTGGTATCTATGTACTTCCAAACACTTACTCCTTACAATATTCCAAAATTTCATTTGTAATTCCCTGCTGAAATCAACTTTTTTTCTTGCAACACAGTTGCACTTTTGAGTATGCATAAAACAAGAACTTTACAATTCATTGATTAACATTCCAACTTAGTCTTCTAAATAAAGAGAGATCACTGTGACAGCTGCAGAAAATGTATGATGGTAAATACACAACTTCAATAAGCATGAAATGTAACTGACATGTCAGTATCTTCTTTAAAACTTCTGATGAAGATACATCATCCAACATGATTTTTGGTCTTGTTCAAACCTTATATACATACAAGACCTTTCAAGCTGGTGCTTGAAAGGTTGATTTGAACAGTTTTGCTTTAAGAAATGCCTCTGATCTAACCCCAACAGCCATTTCATATGTAATACAACAAAATCTGTCAAAAGAGTTGATGTAATTTTTTAACTGGGGGATGGCAAACTTGTTTCTAAGTAACAAGAGGCTTTATCTAAGCCAGTAGCAGGCCACATCTACCTTTACAGTTAATAAATGAAAATAATAATAATAATGGAAGACCAATTAAGAATAAGGTTTTTAAAGCAATTCTATGTAGCAAAAATACATACAGCATGCTGCTTATTGCTCAACATTCTCTTAACCCATTAGATCCAGATGCTTCACTGCCATCACATGACCCAAATCCAAATCCTATTCCCAAATCCTATTCCTGGCCACCAGACACAGCTCACAGATCATACATTCCATACTCGTTTATCAATGGAAATAATGCAAAAGCTCCTTCCTAAATATCAAAGGAGACTAATCACCCTCCAGGAGCTTTGTGCACTCATGGTGAGTCATTCCCATTACCCCGGCCTTCAGCTGAAATGTTCACATCGGCAAGTTTGCATTTCCGTAACCAACAACCTAATTTTTCCATTAGGGCATGTTCATGTTACCCACCCAAAAGCCAAATTTTTCATGACATGATGGTCATGTCATCTGGATCATTGTGGTTAACATTTAGTGCCATGGTGTGTGTAGAAAGATGCCTTCAGGACATTTTGTTTGGTGAATAAAATCTGGCTTGTTTGCCAAAGGTTGCAAACCTTTTATCTTAACCCACTAGCAATGGTCCATTTGGAACCCAATAATCAAAATCAATAATCAAATCGGCACGTGGCCCAGTCTAAGAACCAGCCGCCTGCCACCCGCCGCCCGCTACAGGTGACAAAATCGGAGCACAAGCTCCGATCTAGTGTCGCACCGGTTCGACAACCAGCAATGTTTACTTTTCCGGTGTCAGATATATGTGACACCCTGTCACAAGTGGGTTAATCACTTCAGAGTGCCAGTAAACTTCACAAGTTAAATATCAACTCATGATAATGATTATGAATAAATATCAAAACTGGAATTATAGCAGAGTTGCTATTTACAGTTAATGGGTAATATGTATGCTGTCATAGAAGGGTCAAAATCCTCCCTCTTTAAATGTTAGTAATGACCCAGGTGTCCCAAAACCATTACACGAGTACGTAACACAACATAATGATGTCAAACACAAATAACATGCTACAAAAAAAAAACAATAACTAGGGATCTCATAATACTGAGCATAAAAGACAGCTCTAACAAAGTGAACACATTCTAGTCAAGTCTACAGCACAAACCACACACTTTGTAGTTACCATGTTCTCTGCTCTTTCTCCAAAGTCCCGAAGAATGTCTGCTAGTGACCTCTCAGCAGTTGGAAATGTTTCTCTCTCTTTCTCGCTAAAAGTAGATATGTGTTTTGCCCACCTCCAAATATGGGG
>NW_020868485.1:693896-696245 GCF_003789085.1 Penaeus vannamei | reverse complement strand
GGAACCGGGTCCCTCCCTTGGAAAAAGGGCCGGTCCCGGGGTTTTTCCGACATTCCCTTTTTTTCGAGAGGTTTATATATTCCCCCAAATCCAAAATCATCTGGGACCACTGCAATTAAAAATTTTCATCTTCATATGGTTATTTAAATAATAATAATATATATATATTTATATATATATTATATATATATATAATATATATTAATATATATATATATATATATATATATATATATATATATATATATATATATATATACATATATATATATATATATATATATATATATATATATATATTATATATATTATATATATATATATATAATATTATATATTATATATAATATATATATATATATATATATATATATATATATATATATATATATATATATATATATATATATATATATATATATTATATATATATATTATAATATATATATATATATATATAATATATATATATATATATATATATTATATATATATATATATATATATATATATATATATATATATATATATATATATATATATATATATATATATATGTATATATATATATATATATATATATATATATATATATATATATGTATATATATATATATATATAATATATATATATGTATATATATATATGTAATATATATAATATATAATATATATATTATATATATATATATATATATATATATATATATTATATATATATATATATATATATATATATTATATATATATATATATATATATATATATATATATATATATATATATATATATATATATATATATATATATATATATATATATATATATATATATATATATATATATATATATAGTGAGTGACAAGAAAGACAAAGGCCTCGAGACCTGCAAAGAATAAGCAGACGAAGAGCCAGGGCGAGGGGCGTCCGGCAGGACAGGAGACAGAAGAAGACAGAAGCGAAATACAGAAATGAGAACGAAAGAAGACGAAGACAGAAGAGGAAAGAAGAGCCGAGGCGCCCGGGCGCGGGCGGCGCGGGCGGCGAGGGGCCTTACCTTCTTGATGGAGACGTTCTTCTGCTGCAGCGGCTGCGCCTGCGGGTGCATGGCGCGCTTGAGGCCGGCCATGATGTTGGCGACGTCGTCGGGCGCGCGGGCGGCGCGGGGGGTCGCGGGCGCCGCCTCGTGCGCGTGGGCGGGCGCGTGGAGGTGCTCCTCGGGCGGCGCGAGGCGGTCGTGGGGGCTGGCTGGATGGGGGTAGTGGGGGCCTCCGGCGGGGGCTGCGGGTGCGGCCGGTGCTGGTGCGGGGGGGCTGCTGCTGCAGGGGGTGCGGGGGGAGGGGCTGGTGCGGAGGCGTGCGGGTGCGGCGCGGGCGGCATGGGCGGGTGGCTGGGGTGCGGCTCGATGTCGTCGGTGTCGGAGGTGCAGTATCCGGGCGAGGAGGTGGCGGGGGAGCCGCCGCGAGGGGGGGAGCCGCCCCCGCCGCCGCCCTCCGACGGCAGGCGCGCGCCCGGCGACGACATCATGGACGACACGAGGCTGTGGTCGCTGAGCGAGTCGCACGACGGCGAGCGCCCATACTCCATGGCGCCGCAGCCGCTGTCGCTGGCGCTGGCGCGGTCGAGCGAGGCGCGGCAGTCGGCGTCGGGCGTGGCGGAGGGCGGGCGCCACGCGGCCGACGGCGGGCGCTGGCACTCGGGCGAGGGCGCGTCGCACGCCGACACGAAGGCGACGGCGCCGCGGCTGACGACGAGGCCGACGTGGGCGGCGCTCTGCTGGATGAGGCGCGAGGCGTGGTCGAGGCGCGCGTAGCGGACGTCGACGCCGTTGATGGCCAGGATGCGGTCGTGCGGGTGCAGGCGGCCGTCCTGCGCGGCCACGGACCCGTCCAGGACCTCCATCACGAAGATGCCCGGCTCCGTGCGGCGGCCGCCCAGCTTGAGGCCCAGCTGCCGGCTGCTCTCCTTGCGCAGCGTCACCGCCACCATCTCGCCTGCAACACCAAGGGCGTGTCAGAAGCGGCCGCGGGCGGCTCAGTCAGTTAGCCGGCGGCCGCAGAGCGCTCAAAGGGCTGATAACGCGGCTTTAAATGGACGCGACCCCAAGCGGGCCTGTGTTTGTCTTGCTTTATCCTGCGCTTTTATCACATTAGCCCGGGTTTCCCGTTTACCTATACTCTCAATTTAATGCATTTCGCTTCTGCTCCTCTGCTCTTTTTATTCTCTTTTTTCTCTCCCTCTTCGGCGAGTTGCATTCACTGATTGAACAAATGTTGATATTCATTCTGCAATTCGCCTTTTCAATGCACATGCAATGTTCATGCAACTTTAATTAGTACACACTGCAAAT
>NW_020868485.1:686396-688896 GCF_003789085.1 Penaeus vannamei | reverse complement strand
GGGGGAGTGTGGGGTGGAGGAGAAGGCTGGGGATGCTGGGGTTCCGGCTGGTGGAAGGGGAGGAGAGAGGGAGAGTGTTGGGTGGAGGAGAAGTGAGATGAGGAGAGGCGAGGCTGGGGTGCTGGAATGACGGCTGGGGGGGGGGGGAGGAGAGTGTGGGGGAGGAGAAGTGAGATCGAGAGAGGTGAGGCTGGGGATACTCGGGTACCGGCTTGGGGGAGGGGGGGGAGAGTGGGAGTGTGGGGTGGGGAGAAGCGAGATGAGGAGAGGAGATGTTGGGGATGGTGGGGTGCGGTTGGGGGAGGGGGGAGAGAGGGGGAGAGATGTTGGGTGAGAAGTGAGAGCTGGGGAAGGGGGAGGAGAGGGGAGTGTTGGGTGGAGGAGAGTGAGATAAGTAGAGTTGAGGCTGGGGATGCTGGGTGGGAGAGGGGAGGAGAGGGGGGAGTGTTGGGTGAAGGAGAAGTGAGAGCAAGAGAGGAGAGGCTGGGGTGCTGGGGTGCCGGCTGGGGGAGGGGGGTAGGGGAGTGTGGGTGGAGGAGAAGTGAGATGAGGAGAGATGTTGGGGATGCTGGGGTACCGGCTGGGGGAAAGGGGGAGGGGGAGGGAGTGTGGGGTAGAGGGAGAAGTGAGATCGAGAAAGGCGAGGCTGGGGATGCTGGGGTACCGGCTGGGGAAAGGGGGGAAGAGAGGGGGAGAAATGAAGATGAGGATGAGAGTTGGAGGGCTGCTATAATGAAGTGATACAGTATGCGGGAGAGGGTCGAGTTAGATGAGGAGAATTGCTGCTGGAGATAGGGAGGCAGAGGGAAAGCTGGGGATGGAGTGGCGTGGCGGAGAAAGAAAAAGGGAAGAGGGAGGAATAAGAAATTAAGAAAGAGACGAGATAAAAGCATGAAGGAAGTGGGGAGGGGAAGGAGGGGGGAGGGAGAGAGGAGAGAGAGCGACGACACAAACAAGATTAATATGAGAAGGGGGATGAAGTGAAGGAGGTAAGAAAGGAAGAAGAGAAGAGGAGGATAAGGATGAGGAAAATTGGTATGAGACACAGGGGGAGAGGTAAATAGGAATAAAGAAATAAAATGAAGGCAAAGAGGAAGAAGAAAAAGTAGCAGTGTCAAAAGGAAAAGGAGAAGAAGGATTAAGAACAAAAAAAGAAATAAAGAAGAAAAAGGGGAAAGAGTAGGAGGAGAAGGAAAGTAGAGGGAAGAGAGAAATAAGGAGAATTACGAAGGAAGGAAGGGAAATGAAGAAGTCGAGAGAAGAAGAGAGAGACGAGAAAAAGAGAGAAGGAAGGCAGGCAGAAGAGAAAAAGAAAGCAGGGAAAAGAAATGGAAGAAGGTATAGAAAAAAAAGGATGAAAAAGGAAAATAAAGACATAAAGAAAGATATAAAAGAGGGAAGAAGAGTAAGAGGATGAAAATGGGCGTGCTGGGATGTGATTGCGTATGACTGATGTTTCCATTATGGGCGTGAGGCGTGGGCGGGGTTTTTGACAGAGTGTTATAGAGAGATGTTGGAATTATTTATCATTGGTGGTGTTAATTATGGTTATAGCTTAATTAAGAAGTATTTATTATTTGTATCATTATTATCATAATATTATCATTTGTACCATTATTGTTCATCATTATTACACAATTGTCAAATCATTATTATCATCATCATTATTATCATTATCATTATTTTTTAAATTATCATTATTATTATTACTATCATTATAATTCATTATTATTTATTATTATCTTATCATTATTATTATTATCATTATTTCTTAAAATTATCATATTCATTCATCATTATTATTACTATATTACTATGGATTATATCATTAATGCATCATCGTTATAGTCATTATTTGTGTCATCATTTGTATCAATATCATAATTACTATTGTCATTGTCATTATCATTACTAATATCATCATTATTATAATTATTATTACTACTTTTGTTATTACCATTATCATTACTATCATCATATATACTACTACTATTATTATTATATTATCATTATGATCATATTATCATCTCTATTATTATCCCTATATTATCATTATTATATTATATTATTATCATAATTTTCACTATTACCATTAGTATCATTATTGTTGTTCTTATTATTATTTTAATCATTATTGTTAACATTATCAGCATTATTGTAATTACTATTAATACCACTGTCAATATCTTCATCATTATCATCATCGGTATCTTTATCATTATCATTATTATTATTATTATTATTATTATTGTTATTATTATTATTATTATTATCATTATTATTATTGATATTATCATTATTACTATTATTATCATCATCAATATTATTATCATTATCATAATCATTATTGTTTTCATTGTCCTTATCATCATCATTACTTACATCAATTTATTTTCTACTACTATGATTATCATTATCATTATTATCATTATTATTATCATTATTATTATTATTATCATAATCATTATTATTATCATCATCACCATCATTATTATCATCT
>NW_020868485.1:673896-681396 GCF_003789085.1 Penaeus vannamei | reverse complement strand
GGGAGAGACGGAGAAGGATCGAGAGAGAGAGGAAGAGAGAGAAAGGAGGGGAAAGAGAGGGAGAAAGAGAGAGAAGAGAGAAGAGAGGAAGGAGGGGAAAGAGAGACGGAGAAGGATCGAGAGAGAGAGAGAAAGAGAGAGATAGGAGGGGAAGAAGAGACGAAGAAAGATGAGAAGAAAGAGGAAAGACGAGAAAAGGAGAGGGAAGAGAGATATCCGAGAACGCGAGAGAGAGATAAAGAGAGAGAAAGGAGGGGGAAGAGAGACGGAGAAGGATCGAGAGAAAGAAAGGAGAGAGGAAGAGAGAGAAAGGAGGGGGAAGAGAGATATCCGGGAAAGTGAGAGAGACGAAGAAGCGAGGAGAGAAGGATCGAGAAAGAGAGAAAGAGAGAGAAAGGAGGGGGAAGAGAGACGGAGAAGGATCGAGAGAAAGAAAGGAGAGAGGAAGAGAAGGAAAGGAGGGGAAGAGAGAATGAGAAGGATCGAGAGAAAGAAAGAGAGAGGAGAGAGAAAGGAGGGGGAAGAGAGATATCGGGAAGTGAGAGAGACGAAGAAGGATCGAGAGAGAGAGAAAGAGAGAGAAAGGAGGGGGAAGAGAGACGGAGAAGGATCGAGAGAAGAAAGAGAGCGAAGAGAGGAAGAGAGAGAAAGGAGGGGGAGAGAGAGATATTCGAGAAAGTAGAGAGGAGGATCGAGAGGAAGAGAGAGAGAAAGGAGGGAAAGAGAGAGAGAACGCGAGAGAGAGGAGGAAAGAGAGAGGAAGCGAGAGAAAGAAGAAAAGAAGAGCGATATCCGGGGGGAAAGTGAGAGAAGACGGAGAAGGATCCGAGAGAAAGAAAAGGAGAGAGAAGAGAGAGAAAGGAGGGGAAGAGAAATATCCGAGAACGCGAGAGAGAACGGAGAAGGGATCGAGAGAAGAAAGGAGAGAGGAAGAGAGAGAAAGGAGGGGGAAGAGAGACGGAGAAGGATCTAGAGAAAGAAAGGAGAGAGAAGAGAGAGAGAGAAAAGGAGGGGAAAGAGAGATATCCGGGAAAAGTGAGAGAGACGGAGAAGGATCGAGAGAAAGAAAGGAAGGCGAAAGAAGAAGAGAGAGAAAGGAGGGGGGAAGAGAGATATTCGGAAGTGAAGGAGAGAGGGAGAAGGATCGAGAGAGAGAGGAAGAGAGAGAAAGGAAGGGGAAGAGAGATATCCGAGAACGCGAGAGAGACGGAGAAGGATCGAGAGAAAGAAAGGAGAGCGAAAGAGAGAGAAAGGAGAGGAAAAAAAAAGAGATAGAAAAGTGTATCCAAGGTAAAAGAGACGAAAAAAAGAATCGAAGAGAGAGAGAAAAGGAGGGGAAAGAGATGGAAAAGAAAATGAGAAGAAAGTGAGAGAGACGGAGAAGGATCAAGAGAGAGAAAAAGGAGAACGACAGAGAGAGAAAAGGAGGACGGCAAAGAGATGAAAAGAGATATCCGAGAACGCGAGAGAGACGGAGAAGGATCGAGAAAAGGAGAAGAGAGACGAGAGAAAGGAAAGAGCGAAAGAGAGGAAGAGAGAGAAAAAAGGAGAGGGAAGAGAGATATCCGAGAACGCGCGAGAGAGAGATAAAAGAGAGAGAAAGGAGGGGAAGAGAGACGGAGAGGGATCGAGAGGAAGAGGAGAAAGGAGGGGGGAAGAGAAATATTCGGGAAAAGTGAGAGAGAGAGAAGGATCGAGAATTGGAGAGACGAGAGGGGAAAGGAGGGGAGAAAGAGGAACGAGAAGATCGAGAGAAAGAAAAGGAAGGAGGAGAGAGAGAAAGGAGGGGGAAGAGAGACGGAGAAGGATCGAGAGAAAGAAGGAGAGAGGAAGAGAGAGAAAGGAGGGGGAAGAGAGATATCCGGGAAAGTGAGAGAGAGGGAGAAGGATCGAGAGAAAGAAAGGAGAGCGAAAGAGAGAGAAAGGAGAGGGAAAAAAAAGAGATAGAAAAGTGATATTCAAGAAAGTAAAAGAGACGAAAAAAGAATCGAGAGAGAGAGAAAGGAGGGAGAAAAAGAGATGGAAAAGAAAATGGGAAAGTGAGAGAGACGGAGAAGGATCAAGAGAGAGAAAAAGTAGAACGACAGAGAGAGAAAGGAGGACGGCAAAGAGATGAAAAGGAGATATCCGAGAACGCGAGAGAGACGGAAAAGGATCGAGAGAGAGAAAGGAGAGAGAAAGACAGAAAGGTTGAATAGAAGCAGCTGGAGAGAAAAATGCAGAGGAAGGAAGGGGAGGCAGAAAGAAAGATAGAGAACAAGAAAGAAAACTTAAGTAGTCAAAGAGTTTAAGAAAGAAAAGGAGAAAATAAAAGAGTAAGATGTAAGTAAGTAAGACAGACAGACAAAGAGAGACTAAAATAAAGGGTCAAACACACACAAAAGATAACAAAGGGGGAAAATGGAGAAAGAAATAGAGAGAAAAGGCGAAGACCCCAACAAACAGAAAGAGAGAGAAAGAGAGAGAAAAGAGAGAGAGAGAAGAGATGAGAGAGAAAGAGAGAGAGAGAGAGAGAGAGAGAGAGAGAGAGAGAGAGAGAGAGAGAGAGAGAGAGAGAGAGGAGAGAGAGCGGAGAGAGAGAGAGAGAGAGGAGAGAAGAGAGAGAGAGAGAGGAGAGAGAGAGAGAGACGAGAGAGAGAGAGAGAGAGAGAGAGAGAGAGAGAAGAAGAGAGAGAGAGAGAAGAGAGAGGATAAAAAGAGAGATAGACATAGATAGATAGAGAGAGAAAGAGAAATGTAGATAGTGAGAGAGAAATAAAGAAGAGAAGATAGATGGATAGAGAGAGAGAGAAAGATAGATGGATAGAAAGAGAGAGAAGAAAGAGAGAAAGATCCAGAGAGAGACAGAAAGAAAGAGAGAAAAGATAAAGAGAGAGAAGAGAGAAGAAAGAGAGAAAAATAGAGAGAAAGAGAAAGAGCTGGGCTTTACATAATTTCGAGGGAATGGAGTAGTGTCTGGCACCGAATAATGGCCTGACCTTTCTTTTAAGGTTGGAGTCTGATAATCGATAAAATGCTTGGCTCCTCCCGTGGTTAAGAATTCAAGGTTGTGGGGGAGATTTTCTCACTTGGCTATTAATGTTCTTGTTGTTGTTTCCTGTCCTTATCTTTATCACTATTCATATTATCAGTTGTTTATGGTCTTGTTGTTGTATTCCTTTTATGATAATTCGATTCCAGGTTTTCGTTATCTTTGTTACTGTTATTATTCCATTGTTATTATTTGATAGAATTGTTGATGATATTTTGTTGTTGTGATTGTTATCATTATTGCCACTATCTTTGTTGTTGTTATTAACATTATCAATACTATCTTACCACTATTATTATTATCATTATTATTACTATTATTATTATTATTATCATTATTATTATTATTATTATTATTATCATTATTATTATTATTATTATTATTATTATTATATATATAATTATTATTAGTAGTATTATCATTATTATCATCATTATTATTACCATTAATGTTATCCTCATGATTATTGTTATTATTGTTGTCGTTGTTATATTTATCATTATCATTATTATTATTACCATATTATTATTATCATTATTATCATTATCTATATTCTTATCATCATTGTCACCATTTTTGTTTTTTTATTATTGTTATTGTTATTATTAGCACTATCACTATCACTACTATTATTATCATTAATACTATCATTATTGTTATTGGCATTATTATTATTTTCATTATTTATTATTGTTATTACTATTATTATCATTATTATTTATTATATTATTATTATTATTTTATTATTATCATATATTATTTATTATTAATTATTATTATTATTATATATTAATTATTATTATTATTATTATCATTATTATATTATTATTATTCATTATCATTATCATCATCATCATCATCATCATCATCATCATCATCATCATCATCATCATCATCATCATCATCATCATCATCATCATCATCATCATCATTACTGCTACTATCATTATCATTACTAGCATTATCATTATGATTATCATCATCATCCTACTATTTACCATTCTCATCATTTCTATCATTATCATCATCAGCATTGCTTTGTTGTCATCGTTAGTATCATCATTATCATTATTAGACTCATTTATCGTTATTACCACTGTAATATTGATTATATTACTATTATCATTATCAATATTATTATTGTTATTATCATTATCATTATTACTATTATCATTATCGTTGTTACTATTACCATTATCATTATTGTTATTATCATTATCTTTATCATTTTTCAATTATCATTTTTATCGTTATCAGATTCATTGCTTTTGTTGTTGTTGTTGTTACTAGTATTACTACAATAATCATCTCCATTACCATTAATAACAACATCGTTATTATTACCACTAATAATAATAATAATATTGATAATAATGACAAAAAGGAAAAAAATATAATGCAATAATAATTAATAAACTTAAAATAATAATAATAATAATATAAAATATAATAATAATAATAATAAATAATAATAATAATAATAATATAATTAATAATATATAATAATATAATAATAATAATAGTAGTAATAATAATATCAATATTAATAATGATAATAATATCCTAAGTGGTATTATTACAGTATTTGTCGCTTGATTTTCTCTTTCCTAATTGCACACACCATAATCTGCATTAGGTCACCATCCGCCCGTTGCAAGTGATCTGCAAATGCAATAAAAAGCAGATATTGACGCATAAGGGTTAATTTTGCGCCCTAATCCCCTTACAAGACTCAGCTGTCTGTCACTGCTGAACATGATGTCATTAAGGCCTCACCAAGGGACTGAAGTAATAATCAACAATCGCATAACATAATTTACATGTGATTATCATATTTCCGATTAAATTCACTTTCTCGTGACGTCTGTGTTGTTGGTGTGTTATCGGGTTTGTGTCGAATTCAGGCGAGTTTCGTCTCTAAATGCAATTTGTTTCGAATAAATGTTGATGGGCTCGCACGTCAGACAGAGCCGGTGTGTGAGATTGCGTGAATGTTAAATACATTTATGTTTTCTTTCTCTGTTGCGTAATATGGGGTCAGGTGATACGTCAGGAACGGCATTGAAAGGCAAGATATGCCTTTTATACATGATTGTGCAGCTGTAGTATGTGCATATGTACAAACACACATACACACACACATACAACACATACCACACACGTGATGCACTGATTTGGTGTTTTTGTGTGTGTACAGCAAACAATGGATAGGTAGATATGCGTGTAGATATACTTTCATGCCAGGTGAATATGCTTTCTATTTTCGCCATTTGGTATATTATCTTGATCAGTCAAAAACTATGAAAATCATAAATAATAATGAATAATAACAACATCAATAAGGCATCCCTCATCACGGAGAATCATCCAGAGAACCAGAATTTCGCCATCCATTCCGAAACAAAAGTCCCATTCCATTGTTAATTAACTTCCAACGCACTCAGAATCCACAGATTTATTTTAAATTAACTCCAAATTAGAAAGGGTTGTAAAAAAAAAAAGAGAGACCAAAAATAAAAAATGTTCCGAGCGCTGTCCAAGATAGCATTGTAAAGACACGTTATTCAAGAGACAGGATTCTTTGAAGAGACCTTCCGCCGTGCCTGCCAATGAGCGATTGTTTGGTCGCTTGTCTCCGTCGGGGCTTTGTCTATTCGGGGATTTTGCTTTACTCTTTCTCTATTGGTAGTGGGAATGGGGGAATGGGAATGGGAATGGGAATGGGGATCTTCTAGTAGAAACAAGAGAGAATTTGTAAGAAACTTATTTGTATATGTGTGAGCTTGTGTTTGAATACATACATAAAGACAGGCACGCGTACACACGCAAACATGTATACTCGTGTATGTATATATATGTATGTATGTATATTACGTGTCTATATGTGTGTGTGGCTGTGTGTGTGTGTGTGTGTGTGTGTGTGTGTGTGTGTTGTAAGTGTTTTTAGATAGGTTTCAGTAAAGAGCGACAAGTAAATGAAATTGAAAACGATATTAATTGCGAAGAGTAAGAGTAATGATTCCTTTGATAACATTAAAGGTAAAAACACGAATGATGATGATGATTATAAGTCTATTTCTAGTTTTAATGACAATAATAATAGTAATGATAGTAATAATAATGATAAGTATAATGAAAAAAATAATGATCATTTTCATGATAATAATGATAATGATAATTATAATGATGATAATATAACAATAATATATATTAATATAATTAATAATAATAATAATAATAATATAATAATAATAAATAATAATAATAATAATAATGATAATAATAATAATAACAATGACAACTAAACTGATAATGATAATGGTGTTGATATAATTGATAAAGAAATTATGATAAGCCTATTCTACAATCAAATATAATGTATATATTGCTAAATACAATGATAATAGCAAACAAACAAACATGAGAATATTAATCATAATAACCGCATCTAAACATCATCATTGACATAATCGCCCAATATGACAGTACCATTATCCAATAAAAAGCAACAACAACAACAATAACAACAAAAACAGCAACAACAACAACAAAACAGCAACAATAACAACAACAACAAAACAGCAACAATAACAACAACAACAACAAAACAGTAACAACAACAACAAAACAGCAACAATAGACAACAAACAAAAAAGATTATATATCAAGCAATCGCGCTCTCTAGAGGAATCGTTATACTGACAGAACAAGAAGAAGAGCGAGCGAATAAAAAAAGACAAAGAAAGGACTAGTGACAGAGAGACGGGAGCAGAATTCTATATACCAAAGCACAACAGCAGAGCGCACACAATAACATACGAAGTTCAGAAGGGTACAACAGGAGATAGAAATCACACATTATTAACACGACTTATATATATATATAATCCAAATGTACAGTGACAGACACTAACAAACAGCGAAGATGGAGCAACATACAAGGAAGAAGCAGAGAGAGAGAATGTAGAGAGAGACAGAGCACACGGAGATGGGATTAAGGACAGAAGAGACACAGGCAGAGAGGACAGAAGCACGAGCACACACGCAGACGTGCGCGTAGACGAGAGCCACGCGACGCCAGACCGAGAGATACGGAGCGAGCCAGGGGAAGGAGAGAGCACGCACTGACGAGGAGCGCAGAGCGAGCAGCGACGTACGTAGAGATTAGAGAGAGAGCAGATAGGATAGAGAGCGGGTGTGAGAGAAGGAGAGAGGAGAGAGGAGAAGGAGAGAGAGAAAGAAGAATGCAGTGTGACAGCTAGACGAGCGCAGCGATGACGACTCAGAGGACATGTGAGAGCGCGCAGGACGCAGTGTTACCCTGGTTTTGCAGGTTCAGCGCCGCGGAGATCATCATCTGACAGCAATTTTCTTCCTCGCTTCAAGCCCCTCGGCGTGGGTCGGGGAGGGCAACGCGATCGCTGAGCTGTTTTCTACTTGTTTGAGGGATGTTTAGGAAACTGGATGCG
>NW_020868485.1:638896-658896 GCF_003789085.1 Penaeus vannamei | reverse complement strand
GGTGAAAGAGGGAGGGAGTGGGGGTGTTGTGGGAAGGGGTGAAAGGGGAGGGGAGGTGCTCTCGAAAGGGTGAAAGAGGAGGGAGTGGGGGTGTTGTGGGAAGGGTGAAAGGGGGAGGGGGAGAGGGTGCTCTCGAAAGGGTGAAAGAGGGAGGGAGTGGGGGTGTTGTGGGAAGGGTGCAAGGGGGAGGGGGAGGAGGTGCTCTATGTGGATTCTGTGAATAGATTTATGATCCATCTGCTGTCACCGTCTCGGAAGCCGGTCGTATCTCTCCCCTCTCCTCTCTCTTCGCTTTCTCTCTCCTCTCTTTCTCCCTTTCCTTCTTTTCACTCCTCTTTCTCCTCTTCCCTTCTTATCTCTCCTCTCTCATTCCCGTTCCTATGCCTCTCTCTCTCTTTCTCCCATTCCTTCTCTCTTTCTTTCTCTCTCCTTCTTCTCTCTCCTCTCTCTCTTCTATTCCTTCTCTCTCCTCTCTCTCTCCTTCTCCTTCTTCTCTCTCCTTTCTCTCTCCTATTCCTTCTCTCTCCACTCTCTCTTCCATTTCTTCTTCTATCTCCTCTCTCCTCTCTCTCTCTCATTCGTTCTTTCTCCCCCCCTCTCTATTCTTCTCTCTCCCCTCTCTCTCTCCATTCCTTCTTCTCTCTCTACTCTCTCTCCCATTCGTTCTAGTCTCTCCCCTCTCTCTCTCTCTCCTCTCTTCCTTTCCTTCTTTCACCATACTCCTTTCTCCTCTCGCTTCCTTTGGTTCCGTTCTCCACACTTCTCTTCCCTCTCTCTTCCATCTTCCCTCCGGCTCTGTCTTGGAGGCTGACATCACCTGCTACGGGCAGATGGATCAACAAGCATTGTGATCTTATGCTTTGTGCGTCCGTAGAGCGAGCGTGTGGGCGCCTGTACAAGTGAATTCGGATGTAGATTGTATGAATATGTATGATGGCCGTGTTTCTCTCTCTCTCTCTCTCTCTCTCTCTCTCTCTCTCTCTCTCTCTCTCTCTCTCTCTCTCTCTCTCTCTTTCTCTCTCTCTCTCTCTCTCTATTCTGTTCTCTCTCTCTCTCTCTCTCTCTCTCTCTCTCTCTCTCTCTCTCTCTCTCTCTCTCTCTCTCTCTCTCTCTCCTCTCTCTCTCTCTCTCTCTCCTCTCTATTCTGTTCTTGCTCTCTCTCTCTCTCTCTCGTTCTCTCTCTCTCTCTCTCTCTCTCTCTCTCTCTCTCTCTCTCTCTCTCTCTCTCTCTCTCTCTCTCTCTCTCTCTCTCTCTCTCTCTCTCTCTCTCTCTCTCTTTCTCTCTCTCTTTCTCTCTGTGTGTGTGTTTATATGTGTGCGCGTGTGTGTGTTGTGTGTTTATATGTGTGCGCGTGTGTGTGCGTTTATGTGTGTGTGTGTGTGTGTGCGTTAAGTCTGAAGTCTGCACACAGGT
Source organism: Penaeus vannamei (assembly GCF_003789085.1). Lineage (NCBI taxonomy): Eukaryota > Metazoa > Arthropoda > Malacostraca > Decapoda > Penaeidae > Penaeus > Penaeus vannamei. The sequence continues at coordinate 657,482 of NW_020868485.1, read as the reverse complement.
ACAGTCTCAGCCATTATCTCGACGCCAGCGCATTTCTCTCTTTTATTCCCACATCGTTACCGACCACTCATAATCTCATAATCCGGTCAAGAAAGAGGAAAATGCGATAAAGCCAAGGAACCAATCGTAAGTCTTTCATCTCCCCTCTTTTCTTTCAGTCTTCTTTTTATCACTCGCTTATTCCTTTCCCTATTCTCTCTCTTTTCCTTTTTTTTTCTTTCTTTCTTCTCTCTCTTCTAGCTTCTCTCTTTCTTCTTGCCTCGCTTCTTTTGTCTCCTCTCTCGTTTCTTTTCTCCTCCCTTTTCTCTCTTTTTTTTCCTCTTCTCCTCTTTCGTCTCTTCTCTCTTCTCTCCTTTCCTCTCACTTCTCTCTTTCTTCTTTTCTCTCGTCTCTCGTCTCCTCTCTCTTCTCTCCTCCATTTCTCCTCTCGCCTCTCCTCTCCTCTCTCACTTCCCTCTCACCTTCCTCTCTCTCTCCCTCTCTTTCCTTCTTCTCTTCCTCTTTCTCTCCTTCCTTCTTCTCTATCCTCTTTCTCTCCCTTTCCTTCTTCTCTATCCTCTTTCTCTCCCTTTCCTTCTTCTCTCCTCTTCTCTCCCTTTCCTCTCTTCTCTATCCCTTCTTCTTCCCTTTCCTTCTTCTCTCTCCTCTCTCTTCTTCTCTCCCCTCTCTCTCTCCCATTCGTTCTTCTCTCTCCTTCTGATTGTGGGTTATTATTATTATTGTGGGTTATTACTATTATTATCCTTCGCTCACGTCTAATTCCATCATTCTCCATTCTCTCCTTTCCCTGCTTCTTTCCCTTCATTTACCTCCTATCCCCTCTTTCCTCTCTATTCCTCCTTCCCTTCATCCCCCCTTTCCCCTCTCCCCTGTTTTGCCTATAATCATACTTGAATTATCCTATTTTGCATTACCGCTCATTCGCCAATCAGTAATTATCTAATGGTATCATAATATTGTTATCATTGTCGATGAAAGGAACTATTGCAATATTGGCTTCCGTGCGCTGAAATCAATAGGATTAATGTGTTATCATTTTTATTATTGTTATCATTGTTGTTGTTACTATTTTCACTATCGTCATTACCATCATTACTACTATCATTAAGATCATCATTATCTTTTTTTATTTTCATTGATATGATTATCATTATCTTTTTTATTTTTATTGTTATGATTATCATTATTATTTTTATTATCATTTTTATTTCTTATCATCATTATTATTGCTATCATTATAATTATTATCATTATTTTGACCATTATCCATATCATTAGTATTTCCATTATTGTTATTACAATTATTATCGCCAATTTTAGTATTATTTATATTAGCATTATAATAACTATTATCATGAGCATTATATCGTTATCATTATGATGATTATCATCGTTATTATAATTGATATCGTTGTTATTATCATCATTATTATTATTGTCCTTATCATTATGATTAGTAGCAGTAGTAATAGTATCATTATTATTATCCTTATCATCATTATTATCATCGCTATTATTGTTATAATTATTAATACTGCCATCATTTGTATGACTGTTATCATTATTATTATTACTATCAACATTACTATTACTATAATTATTGATATCATCATTATTATTGTTCTTATTATCATCACTATTTTTATCATTATTATGCTTATTATTATTATCATTATTATTATTATTATTATCATTATCACTATTATCATTATTATTATTATTATTATTACTATTATTATCATTATTAATATCATTATTATTTTTACTACTATTATTGTTATCATTATTATTATTATTATTATTATTATTATTATTATTATTATTATTATTATTATTATTATTATTATTATTATTATTATTATTATCATCATCTTCATTATTAACACTATTATCATAATTTTTATCATTATTATTATTATTAGCATTAATATTATCATTACCATTGTAATTATTATTGTAATTATTATCATTACTATTACTATCATTATTATCATCATTATTATTACCATTTTAGTATAATTGTTATCATTATCATTATTGTTATCATTATTATCACTATAATTGTTTTCATTGATATTATTAGTTTCATCATTATTTTATTATTGTTATCATTTATTTTATTATTTTTTTTCAGTATTTATTATTACTATTATCATAATTATCATTATTATGATTATTATCATTATAATTATTATTATCATTATTATTATTATTATTATTATTATTATTATTATTATTATTATTATTATTATCATTATTATCATTATTAATACTATTATTATCATAATTATTATTATCATTATAATCGTCATTATTATCATTATCTTTATTATCCTAATAATCATTATTGTTATCAATATCACTATCATTATCACCACTAAAATTATCATTATAATTATAACTTATATTATCATTACTTTTATTATCGTTATTATTATTATCATCAGTATTGTTGTTATTATTATAATAATTTTTATCATCACTATTATTATGATTATTACTTTTAATATTATTGTTAATATTATTATCATTACTATTATTATTGTTATCCTTATTATCATCATTATTATCATTATCATTATTGTCATTATTATCATTATTATATTATTATCATTTACATTATTATTTCATTATTATCCATTATTATTATTGTTATTATTATTATTATTATTATTATTATTTATTATTATTATTATTATTATTATTATTATTATTATTATATTATTATTATTATTATATATTATATCAGTATTGTTATTAGTATTTTATCATTATATTATTATATTATCATCATTAGTATTAATATTATTATTATTATCATTATCACAATTATCTTTATTATCATTATCATTATCATTATTATTATTATATTATTATTATTATTATTATTATTATTATTATTATTATTATTATTATTATTATTATTATTATTATTATTATTATTATTATTATTATTATTATTACTATCATTATCATTATCCGTATCATCATCATCATCATTTTTCTCTATTATTACTAATAATACTATAATAATTATCATTATTATTATCATTATTACTAACATTATCATCATCGTCACTACTTTCAGCATTATCCTTACTGCTTTTATCCTTATCATTATCGTTATCATTTTGATATCGTTATTATTATCATTGTTATCACCATAATCATTAGTAGTAGTTGAAGTAGTAGTAGTATCATTATTATTATTATTAACATCATCGTCATCATTCTCAGCTTCATCATCATCATTATCATCATTATCATTATCATTATCATTTTCATTTTCATTATTATCACTAACATGATTACTATCATTGCAATCCTAATTACAATCAATATTACTATCATTATCATTACTATTATTATTATTTTCATCATTTCCATCGTCACCATTATCGTTATCATTATAATTATCTCTCTCGCTATTTTCATTATATCACCATAATCAGTTTTACTATCATCATTATAATTATTATTGTTATTATTGTTACCAATTTGTGAATAATAACATGTACGATAATCTAAGACTTTATCCTGCCTCAGAGAAGAGAAGAAACTATTCTTACTAACGTGAATATCTTAATCACATCCTGTTAATGTGATATCGGATATAGTCGGCCCTAAAAAGATGAGTAGGTCGAGCTAATGCTAAGCTTCTACCACTCACTAAGACACGTATAGAGTATATGAGTATATATGGCTATTTAGACGATGTACATATTCCTATTAAGCAGTAGAGGACTTCTTGAACAGTAAGGTACATTGTTGAGTTCTGTTAGTTTTAAGATAACATTATTTTTGCCTTTATTTGTGCCATGGCTAAGGCTATACCATATAACTATCCCGTAGTTAAAATTGTGTGAGGCTTGACACAATACAGACATGCATGTACACAGAAATAAATGCATATCTGTCTCTCTGTATATATATACATTTATCTATCTATCTCTACCGTAGATGTACATATCTAGACTGATAGATATGCATAAATTTCTGTGTATGCGCAGGAAATTAATTTTCATTGGGTCGGGCCTCGCACAGTTCTGACAGACCAGCTGACAGAGACAAAATTCTGAAAGATGAGCTTCGTCCGCCCCGCGGCCAGAGAGAGGAAGCAGGCTACCATAGAGCTATCAAATACGTAAAAAAAAGAAAAAAAAAAAAAGAAAAAGAAAAAAAAACTAATTTAAGATAATGTTGCAACATCACTCACCGATAATCAATCTTAGAAAGTTCCGGTAATATGATACTAAATGATAGTAAAACTGGCTTAGATGCTTAGATAATATTTTCAAGAACAAATACAACCCTTTCTATAATCAACACAACAGCTGAAATATGACAGATTTATCAACAAATACTTACTAAAACGAGATGCAAATGCGTGCACCCTGAGGAGAATAACAAACAACTTCATAATACCCATGTAAATCGTGCAAAAGGTCAAAAAGCGCGCACACACACATACCGACACACACACACACACACCCTGAAGACATTTACAAATACCTTCACAGTATTAATGTAAATCATGTTAAAGGCCAAAAGGCTCAACAATGGGCACTGACGAAAGCTCGGAATTATCTACAAAATCAAAAGTGTTTTTCATAAATAAACATGGGTTCAGTTGCGATGCATTTAACGATTTCACATCAAGGGATCAAAGAAATCATATTAGTGATTCTGATAACTACTGGCCGGTTTGTTAGAATTGTGCGAGGCTCGACCCAAAGAATATTCGTATACTTGACATGCATTAGTAAAGAAATAAATGCATATGTATCAGTCTAGACATGCATATAAAACTCGGCAAGTAGATGGTTAAATGTATATATCAGATATATAGATAGATGTGCCTTTGTTTCTGCATCTGTATGAATGAAATGACTGTATGAAAATGTATTTGGCCCGACTTGTTAAAATTGTGCGAGGGACGACCCAAAGCATATTCTACAGACGGGTATATATACAGAAACAAATACATACCTATCATTCTAGATATGCACACCTACCGGAGAGATAGATAGATAGCAAAATGTATATCTAGCAGATAGATAGATAGATATGCATTTATTACTCTGCATATGCAAGTCCGTATACATAAGCATACCTTGCACGATTTCAACAAACTGGCCTTTTGACGGTCATGAAACATCAGAACATCAAAATGCGTATATAGGATCATATTCTACTTCATTACGCAATCATATGCCAATTCAGAGACTATTATTATCAATATCATTGCTACTATTATCATCATTATCATTATCATTACTGTTGTTTGTTGGTTATGGGTATTGATATTATTGTTATTTGTTTTTGTTATCATTGTCATTAATATCATTATCATTATTATTGTTTTTGTTGCTATTATCTTTGTCATTATCAACATTATGATTTTATTATGATTATTATTGTAGTTGTCGTTATCATAAACATTATGATTCTTTATTACTATTATCATTATCATGGTTATCATTATCATCATCATAATAATGATCATAATTAATTAATAATAAGAAATTAAAGAATAAGAACGATAGTAGGTAAAATAAGGGTTATGAAATAATATAATATAGATAAGATAATAATGATAATAATGATAAAATATACTGATGTAATTAATAATGATAATGAAGATAATAAAAATAATTTTGATAAAAACAATAATGATAATAGCAATAATGATAATAATAATGATAATAATAATAACAATAATGATGATAATAATAATGAAAATAACAATGATGATAATGATGATTATGAGATAACAATTATGATAAATAATAATGTCAATAACAATAATAATAATAATAATAATAATAATAATAATCTTAATAATAATAACAATAATAAAAATAAATATGATAATGGTATTAATCATGATGATAAGAATAATGATAACAATATTGCTAATCATAAAAATGATAATCATAATATTAATATTATTATTATTAATATTATAATTGTAATGATAATAATGATAATCATTATTATTATTGTTGTTATTATTTTATTATTATTATTATTATTATTATATTATTATTATTATTATTATTATTATTTATTTATTATTATTATTATTATTATTTTAATTATTATTATTATTATTATTATTATTATTATTATTAATTATTATTATTATTATATTATTATTATATTATCATATTATTATTATTATTATTATTATTATATATATTATTATTATTATTATTTATTATTATTATTATTATTATTATTATTATTATTATTATTATTATTATATTATTATTATTATTATTATTATTATTATTATTATTATTATTATTATTATATTATTATTATTATATATTAGTAATAACAATAATGATAATAATGACAGTAATTATAATAATAATAATAATAATAATAATAATAATAATAATAATAATAATAATAATAATAGTAGTAGTAATAATGATAATAATGATAATAATGATGACAATAATAATAATAATGCTAATATTGATAATAACAATAATAAGAAGAATATCAATAACAATAATGATAATTATTAATTAACAATAATGATGATGACAATGATAATAATAATAATAATAATAATAATAATAATAATAATAATAATAACAATAATAATTATATAATAACAATAATAACAATAATAGTAATACTAATGTCAATAATAATCATAATATTATTATCATTATTATTATTACTATTATTATTAACATCATCCTCATCCTCCACATCCTCCTCCTCATCCGTCTTATCATCCTCTTCATCCTCATCCTTCTCATTCTCATCGTCCTCATCATCATCCTTCTCATCCTCATCCTCCTCATTTTCCTCAACCTCCTCCTCATCATCATCATCATAATCATCATCATCATCCTCATCACTCTCACCCTCCTCCTCATCATCATCATCATCATCCTCACCCTCACCCTCTTCCTCATCCTCACGCTCCTCATCCTCATCCTCCTCACTCTCACCCTCATTCTCGCCCTCATCCTCATCATCATCATCATTCTCACCCTCCTCCTCATTCTCACCCTCCTCCTCACTCTCACCCTCACCCTCCTCATCATCCTCACCCTCCTCCTTATCCTCATCCTCATCCTCATCCTCATCCTCATCCTTCCTCATCGCATCGACATCCTCCTCGTGTCCTGAACCAACCTCCGCCCTCGACTTGGCGCGACTTCGTGGAATCTGATCCTTCCCGCGACAGAGCTTTTGTGTCGGAGGAAAAAAAATTAGAGAGAAAAAAAGGAATTCATTTAGGATGATAAAAAGCAGAGGGGCGGAGGGGTGGAGGGGTGGAGGGGAGGGGGGAGTGGCCTTGCGGTGGATGAGGTAATGTGCGGCTGCGGTGGGTGTTGTGGTGGGTAGAGGGGGTTGTTGCGTGTTGGTGTGGTGGTTGTTTGGGGTCGTTGGGGTGGTTGGTTGTGATGCGATTGGTTGTGGTGGTTGTTGTGCTGTGGTCGTTGCGATAGAGGGAGTTACTTCATTGCCATTGTGGTTGGGTGGTTGTTGTGTTGTGTAGTTGTCATAGAGGTAGTCACTGCATTGCCCTGGTGGTTGTAGTGGTTGTGGTGCTGACGTGTTGTAATGCCGTGGTTGTCGTGCTGTGGTCGTTGTCATAGAGGCGGTCACTGCATTACCATGGCGGTTGTTGTGGCTGTAGTGCTGTGGTCGTTGCCATAGAGGCGGTCACTGCATTGTCACGGTGGTTGTAGTGGTTGTAGTGCTGAGGTTGTGGATGCCGTGTTGTAGATATCGTCGCTGTAGTGTTGGTGTGTAGTTGTTGCAGTTGTCGTCTCTCGTTGACTCTTGTGGAGTTGTTCCGGTGTTGTGGTTGTGACGTGTAACTCTGGTGGGCGTAGGGGCGTGGTTATGTGGATAGAGTAAGGATGGTGTTTCGTAGTACTGTAGTGCTGGTAATTCTAGATGTAAGCAAGTATGTGTGTCTTCTTTCCAATAGATTTCGTTCGTGCATTGTGGGTTTTCTCTAGAAATTGTTATCATTCTCATTATCATTAACATTATTGATAGCATTATCATTATCATTCATGATGTAATTGTTTATCATTATCATTATTCATATCTATTATCATTATTATCATTATTATTATTATTACCGTCATCATCATCGCTATTCTTATTATCGTTATTCTTATTGTTATTATCATCAACATCAATCATTATTATCATTATTGTTATTACTTCCTATCGTTATCATCATTAGCATTAGCATTATTTGTATTAAAACTATAATTCTAATCACTAAAATTTTTTTATCATGTTTTCCATATCATTATCATCATCATTATCATTATCATCGTCGTCATCGTCATTATTAGCATTTTTCTCATTATCTTTTATTTCTCATTATCATTATCATTACTATTATCACCATTGTTATCATCATTATTATCACTTATTACCGTTGTTTTACTGTTATTGTTGTCGTTGATGTTATTGCTGCTGCCGCTGTTATTATAATCATTATTATCATAATCATTCCCATTATTTTTAATTTCATCCTTATCATCATCATTTTCATCATCATTATCATAAATATCATCATCCTCATCCTCATTATCATTTTCTTTCTGATGATAATAATATCAAGAATCTCACGTTACTGCGCCTTCGTGGTCCCAGTTCCTTCATTATCTTCTATGTAAAGATAGAACTAAGTTATTCCCATAATGAAAAGTTATTTGTTGATAAAGAATAACATTATTCTTTGAAAAAATCTGCAAGGCAAAATTCATCATCCCATAATCATAGAAAATTAGCTAGAATATAGAAGCATAATGCTTGAAAAAAAACGTAGGTAAATAAAGATAATATTCACTTTTTACTTTTTTTTTTTTTTTTTTTTTTTACTTTTTTTAGCTTGTTAATTGCATGAAGTGTTTAGACTTTGGTTAAGGGCTGGGGAGACGCGAAATGAGAGGGGTGAAAGAAGGAACAGAATGAAAATGGAGATGGAAGAGAGAAAGTGAGAAGGAATGAGAGAAAGGAGGGTGAAGAGTGGGGAAGGAGTGGGGAGAGAGGGAGGGGGGGAAGGGAGGGAGGGAAGAAAGTATGGGGAGAAACAATAAGTGAAAAGAAGACAGACAGACACCACACACACACATAGAGAGAGAGAGAGACAAACAGACAGACAGGCATAAAGAGAAACACCCAGTGACAACGGGAGATATAGTAAAACGGGCAGAGAGACATAAAAATAGGAGAGAGGGAGAGAGAACAGAGAGAGAACAGAAGATGCAGAAACAGTGCAAGAGATGGATAGATATACAGACAGAGAGAGAGAGAGAACAGAGACAGACAACAAGATGCAGAAATAGAGCGAGAGATAGATAGATGGATAGAGAGAGAGAGGCAGAGAAAGAGAATAGAGAAGAGTAAATTAAATGTATACTTCTCATATATATATATATATATATATATATATATATATATATATATATATATATATATATATATATATACACACACACACACACACACACACACACACACACACACACACACACACACACACACACACACACACACACACACCACACACACACACACACATATATGTTATATATGTATGTATGTATGTATGTATGTATGTATGCGGTGTTTAAATCTCTCTGATTCCACCATAATGAGCCCAAAAAAAAAACTGGTAAGAGTATACTGTTGAAATGCAGTACTGACTTTGTAATATAGCTCCGAACTCGCTCATATGATAGACATTGCATTGTTTAACATCAGGAGCTAATTAAGGTATATTTTGTTTTTGTTTTCGTTTTTTTTATGTAGTTGTTCCTGCCTTTCTGTCTGCCTGTCTGTCTGTCAGGCTCTGTCAGTCTGCCTATGTGTCTGGCCACTGGGACGCCAAGTGTACAGCGCTAACAGTACAAAGGAACTGCTTGTTAGAGAAGACAGCGTAACAACACCTGGTTATTGTCCATCTGATTCCCGGATCACGTGACACGGACCTGATAATGAGGGAAGGGTGCGGCGCCGGACCAGGTGGGCGTGCTGCAGGTCCATTATTTCTAATTATTATTGTTATTGTTATTATTATCACTTTTATCAGCATTGTCATTATTGTTATTATCATATTATTGTTGTTAGACAGTCCGTCATATCCAATAATTATTATTATAAATAAACATATAATGAAACAGATTGACAGAAAACAAAAACAAGTATACAGAAAGAGAGATAGAAAGATTACTTTTAAACTGACAGACAGAGAAACAGACAGACATACAGGTATATCGATAGACAGATAGACATATAATCAGATAGACAGAGATAAACAAAAATAATGATAAGAAATAAACACGAAGATAAACAGATAGACGACAACATTAAAAAAAATAATAATAAATAACAGAAAACGCAGAGAAAAAGAATGATCAACAGAAAGATTAGCACATAGACTTCCAGAAAGACAGACAAACAGACAGACATAGGCAGAGCTGTATATCCAAACACTCAAGCAAGGAAAGTGTCCTTGGCGACTGTAACACGAGGTTGCCACTTAGAAGTTTATATATAAACCGGCTTTAGTGAGATAGATCGTGCAGGGTCGCGTATCCGCCAGGTAAACACAGGGTAACAGGGGAGAGGAGAGGACAGAAAGTGGGAAGGGGGAAAGAGGGGGAAATGCGATGGGATAGAGGAGGAAAAAAAGAGGGGAGGATAATGGAGTGGGAGAGGGTGATGTGTAATATAATGTCTACAACGAAAAGGATGAATGCAAGGAAAGGACAGAGAATAGGAGAGAGAGAGAAAAAAAAGGAAAAATGAAAGAACAAAGAAAAGAAAAGTAAATGATAATAGAGAAAGAGGGAAAAAGGAAATGATATTAAAACAATGACCACAACAAAGAGGGAAGGGAAGAGAGACAGATTGATGGTTTCGGTATAATGTGTGATTCCGCCCACGAATGGTATTTAAATGTCAAAGACTATTTTTAGGAAGAACAACAATGTCAGCTGAAGACCTGTGGAGTTTAGTTGTGCAAAAGAGGTTACAGTTGGAAGCTGTTATAAAACGATATGGTAAAAAAGAGAGAGGGGGGGAGAAAAAGGGGGAAGGAGGGAGAAAGGGAGGAATGGAGGAGAGAGAGAGAGAGAGAGAGAGAGAGAGAAGAGAGAGAGAGAGAGAGAGAGAGAGAGAGAGAGAGAGAGAGAGAGAGAGAGAGAGAGAGAAGGAGAGAGAGAGAGAGACAGGCAGACAGAGACAGAGAGAGAGACAGAGAGAGAGAGAGAGAGAGAGAGACAGAGACAGAGAGACAGACAAACAGGCAGACAGAGACAGAGAGAGCAAACTGAAATCAAACTATTGAAAAGAGAGAGAGTAAACGTAGCGAGATGTCCGAAGAGAGAGGCAGAAATAAAGAGAAATAAACATAGAAATGCATGATATAAAAAAAAAAAATTAAATCACCTCACGTTTTATGTCAGCTTCCTATTTTTTTTACAAATCATCTCGCGAGCTTTTTTTATCTTCCGCTCAATTAATTAAGCACGCATCAAAGAGCCATTGCCAAGGGCGATTGAACAAGGGACGGAGAGAGAGGGGGGGGAGGGAGGGAGGAGGGAGGGAGGGGGAGAGGAGGAGGGGGAGAGGGGAGGGGAGAGGGGAGGGAGGGAGGGAGGGAGGAGGGGGAGAGGGAGGGAGAGAGAGAGAGAGGGGGGAGGGGGAGGGAGGGAGAGAGAGAGTGTTCATGTCACGTGCCTTTGGATCAGTGAATAACCCTTTGTTATTCACTCTATTTTCTTCATCCTTATTATTCACTCTACCCTTTTCACCCTTTGTCGTCTACCCTCACCCCCTTCCCTCCTTTATTCACTCTACTCTTCACCCTTCACCCTTTGTTATTCACTCTATTTTCATCCTTATTATTCTACACTTTTCACCCTTTGTCGTTTACCCTCACCCCCTTCCCTCCTTTATTCACTCTACTCTTAACCCTTGTTATTCACCCTATCCTCTTCATCCTTTGTTACTCAACCTATTTGTACCTATGTTTGTGTCAGTGTATCTGTACAAGTGACTGCATACAAACTTGCTCTTTGTGCAGAGAGAGAGAGAGAGAGAGAGAGAGAGAGGGAGAGGGAGAGGGAGGGGAGAGGGAGAGGGAGAGAGAAGAAGAGAGAGAGGGAGAGGGAGAGGAGAGGGAGAGGGAGAGGAGAGAGAGAAAGAGAAAGAGAAAGAGAGAGAGAGAGAGAGAGAGAGAGAGAGAGAGAGAGAGAGAGAGAGAGAGAGAGAGAGAGAGAGAGAGAGAGAGAGAGAGATTTAAATCCAATATTTAAACTTGAATTTATAAACGCAAAAACAGCCATGGCCGGTCACGTGACTGATTTGAATAAAATGACTCTAATCATGAATACACGCGGGAATGGATGAATAAACCATCTGTGAAATATAATTACAGTATAGAACGTATTCCATTTTTTTAAATACGTTCTGAAATTTTTTCCACTTATATTTTAGCTTTTTTCTTCTTTTTTCGTAGTTTTTTCTCTCTTTTCTTTTAATTCGATTACATTATTTTGGTATTTTTTTGTGTTCATCTTTTTCTTTTCTTTTTAATTCTATCTATTACATCATTTGCAATTTTGATATTTTATTTAAATCTGTCCCTCCGACCAACTTTTTTTTCAAATAAGTGAATGGATCCGTACAGCCGGTAACTGTCATTAGTGAAATGTTCTAATTAATCAGCCCTGATTGTCAGTCAGACTTACTAAACTGACCCCTATGATCAGGGAAAATGGATAGAGAAGTAATTAACAGATGAGAATCGAAGATGAAGTGTAATTAGGTGAAAACAGTGCTATGCGAATAATTGTATAAATTCATTTTGATGACATTACGTACTGCGAATTATAAAGATATATATTATATATATATATATATATATATATATATATATATTATATATATATTGTGTGTGTGTGTGTGTGTGTGGTGTGTGTGTGTGTGTGTGTTGTGTGTGTGTGTGTGTGTGTGTGCGTATGTATGTATATATATTTATAATATATATATATATATATATATATATATATATATATATATATGTATATATATATATATATATGTATGTATATATATGGGTGGGTCCTTCATGCTCAGGGTGATGTGAAGCGATGGTGTGGTAGCCTGATAATGTTAAGTGCTTGCATGCCTTCTCGCTTGCAGCTGCCACCACTGGCTGGTCTGGTGCGAAAAGGGAGCAGCTGTGCATAAGACTCTCCTGCCAGCTCATAGCCTCTCCATCATCGAGACTTCTGCAGTGCCTCCTCGTGGTCACCCATGGAAACTAGGCACCTTGTGGTCCTAGGATAAACTGTGGAGGCTCTTGGAACATCAGGAGGCCCTAAAGGTTCAGAGTCATAGCCAAGAGCCCTACTTACAGTCAGCCAAACCTCACTATATGGGGCAAAATCAGTGGGGGTGGCAGAGATGGCGTCCATCCAGAGCGCCTGTTTGAGGCTTAATCTTAGGGTGGGGGCTTGGAGCGCCCATTCTTAGCGACAGGATAATCGGTTGCCTCTGTTGTCCAGGGAACTGAGGTGTCTGAGAGGTGAGGTGCCTGCTCTCGGAGGTGAGAAGACCCGGCAGCGGATGGCTACACCTATTACTGGTCAACCTGCAGCGATGGTCACCATCTTTAGGAAGTAGCCATAGCCATTTCCAGCTGACTCCAGCCCTCGGCTACTCTGGTCGATGAGTGTATAATGGCATTGAGACTACAGCTTGCATTTGGTTTTTTGTCTCATTGCTGTGTACGCTCCTGCCGACGTTTGCCAACTCGACATAAAAATGTTTTACGCCAAACTTGCATCTATGGCGGACACACACACACGTATTTATATATTTTATTTTATTCTTTCAGCCTCCTTTTCTAAATTCCCGAGACTTTTTCCACTTCGTCCTGCTTCCACTCTCCCAGTACCAATGCTCTGAAACTCACCGACTCAACAGGAATCGCCTTACTGTTGCTTGAGATGTGTATCATGATGGGGAGAGGGTGGGCTATACCATACCACGCTGGCCCAGTGGGGGTGGTAGAGGCTCTCATTTTCGCCTTTTTACTACATGCAGCGACATACGTTGGAAGTATTATTTTCGCATGTAGGCAATCGAGGTGAAGTTCCTTGCCTAGTGATATATATTTACACATACACATATGTATATATAAAGCACAGCAGTGGTTCCGCGGGCACGCCGCCCTGATTGGTCACCCCTGCTGGTTGGAGAGCGTGACATACTTCCGACCTTTTCCTGACCTCAAAAAGCACTCCACACCAAGCCACGGTCCTGTCGGACGCTGCCTCTTCCCGGGGCCGCCACACCAGTCCCCCGCCGGGCCAGCCTCTGCCCGGCACGACACTGCAAGAGCCGGTCATCCTCAACCTCGACCTCAAGCCACCTGCATCAAGAACAAACCTCCGAACCCGATCGTGCGGTTCCCTACAACCGCCGGCGGAGGAATACCACCGCTAAGCCCTCACAACCTGGTGCCTGAGGTAGAATCCCCAGTGACACCTCACATATATATTAATCTATTTATTCATATTTATATTTCTATACATACATATATATGCTTGTGTGTGTGTGTGTGTGTGTTTGTTTGTGTGTGTGTGTGCAGTATGAGAAAATGATATGATATATTATATACAACACATTCAAATATAATAACAGTACACAGTCTATTCAAAATTTTCTGCTGCTTGTTACGTGTGCGTGTTACTAATTCAGACTTAACGGTAGCGTGCGCCTCAGTCTGACATTAATATGACTTGTTGTGCAATGCATATTTTAATTGTAATGAATTATGCATATGTAAAGCGCACGTGTGTGTGTATGTGTCTGTATTTGTGTGTGTGTGTATGTATGTATGTGCGTGCGTTCGTGCGTGCATGCGTGCGTGCGTGCGTGCGTGTGTGTGGTGTGTGTGTGTGTGTGTGTGTGTGTGTGTGTGTACTTTGAATATGGGAATGTGCCTGTCTATGTGTGTGACCAGCCTGCGTGAACTTTTTTTTTTATATACAAACGGTTCAAAAAATCCTGCAAATGGTCATATGAGACCAGCTCCATAAACCATTTCTCAGGGCAAAATTATTGCTAATTGAAAATGCAGTTTCAATTTTCCCCTCAATCCAATAACCCCTTCAGGGAGGAGGGGGGAGGGGAGGGTAGTGTAGGGGGGAGGGAGGGGATTGGACGTGCGAGAGGGAGAATGGATAGGGGAAGAGGAGGGGAGAGAAAAATGAGAATGGGAGGGGGATGAGGGGAGAGAAAGAAAGAGGATGGGGGTAGATTGGGAGATAGATAAGGGAGAGAAAGAAAGGGGTGGGGAAGAGAATGGGAGAGAGAAAGAAAGGGGATTGGGGAGAGAATGGGAGGGGGATGAAGCGAAAGAAAGCAGAGAGAGGAAAAAAAGATGAGAGGCACGAGGGGAAAGAGAAAGGAGTACAGAGAAGGGAGGGGAAACAGAAGGAGAAGGGAGAGAGAGAAAAGAGGGTGGTGGGATGAGGGGAAAAAGGAAGGGAAGGAGAGAGAGGGGAAACAAAAAGGGGAGATGGGGAGGAGAAAGGAAAGGGGATGGAGGAAGACTGAAAGGAGAAAAGAGAGGATAGAGGAAGAGGATATGGAAAAGATGAGGAGAAGAGGTAGCGCAAAGGAGAGGGAAGGGGGGGGACAGGAAGGGAGAGGGAGAGGAGGAAGAAGCCCCAACACCCTGTCATTGAGAATCACCAAAAGCGATTTTCACAACTCTGTGCCGGAATGTCATCAATCCCCAATGGACTTTCGATACAAACTGTATATTTCCCCTTTATAGAAAATAATCTAAGAGCAAAAGGATCCCAAAGCAATAACAACTGCATGACTGGTTTTGCAATAGTGGCGGCAGCGGTGATTGCAAAAGTGATTGCAGTCCAAAGGTAAAAAAAAAAAGTAAAGACGAGGAATAAAATGCTAAAACTGATAATAAAAACGGCTTTCGAATAGATATATCCTTTTAATTCCGTCATTAACTTTGATGATAAAATTACCTAGCAAAAGGAATAACAGTTATGTTAATGGTACCTATGTAATTGACTGTCATAATAATGTCAGTTGCCATAATACTGTTCCGGAATTAGAAACAAGATTATTCAAGTGGTCGAATATTTATAATTCTGTTTGTGATAATATTAACTATGCAATGTTGATTAATATATTCAAGTGATAATTATGTCTGTAATGATATTGATGTGATGTTTGTCATATTATTATGTTAATGATAATCGTGTTTACGTTTTCATGATGATCATTTTGGCTGTAATGATGAAAATAATTCTGGTGAAGCAGAAAATAATGTTGGTGATGAAAAAAATGACGTTGGTGATAATGTGTGTTAGTATGATAACAAGATTTGTGATACTGATAATGCTGTGTGTAATACCGAAGATATATACTGTGGTGATTATATATATGTTTATATATATATATATATATATATATATATATATATATATATATATATGTGTGTGTGTGTGTGTGTGTGTGTGTGTGTGTGTGTGTGTGTGTGTGTGTGTGTGTGTGTGTGTGTGTGTGTGTGTGTGTGTGTGTGTGTGTGTGTGTGTGTGTGTGTGTGTGTGTGTGTTGTGGTGTGTGTGTGTGTGTGTGTGTGTGTGTGTGTGTGTGTGTGTGGTGTGTGTTTTATAATGAACGCGTAGACGAAAAAAAAAACCGTACGTTTTCGCTTTGCTTCCTCATGACACTCTATACTGGGGATAGTGATAGTTCATAGAGGTAGCAACTACTCGGTCCATTCGGTGACGGCTTTGGCTATTTGGTGACTCTCCAGTGTCTCGTTTCCGCCATGAGTGAAATGTGTTAGTGCCCCCTCTGCCTTCTCCCTCTGTCGTTTTATGGTCGAGGCAGCAGTCGGCGACGATAAGAACGACGCGCCCCTTGTTGCATGCTGAAGGGAATCACCATAGTGGCTGTTCCGTTGATCTTAGAGACCTCATCTTGCCTCAGCCATGTACCCCTTGTTAGAATCTTGTAAGAGCATGTTCTTCTAAGAAGTGTACTCCCTCCCCTCTCCCCTCCCTCCGCCCCCCCATATCAGCCCCTCCTCGTGTCCTGATAATGCCCAATGTTACCTGAGGGAAGCGATTAGGGCGTGTGTCGACGAGATAGGGGCGTTGAGAGGCCGCCTTCCGGGAACCCTCCTCCTTCCCCTCAACCTCGTCCTCGAGTTCAAGAAAGATGATGAGTAGTAGTTGGCGGGGCCCGAGAGGCTGTTAGGGGAAGCTTATGTGAATAGTAAGTGGCCAGAGAGAGAGAGAGAAGGGGGTAGAGAGATAGACAAAAGAAAATGTATTTGTGTGTGAGGGGCGTGTGTATGAGAGTTTGTGTGCGTGTGTGGGAGAGAGAGTGTGTGTGTGGGAGAGAGAGTGTGTGCGAGTTAGAGAGAGAGAGAGAGAGTGTGTGTGCGTGTGTGAAAGAGAGAGAGTGTGGCTGTGTGTGTGAGAGAGAGAGAGTGTGTGTGTGATAGAGTGTGTGCGTGTAAGAGAGAGAGTGTGTGTGTATGTGAGTGTGTTCGTGTATGAGAGAGAGAGAGAGTGGGCGCGTGTGTGTGTGAGAGAGTGTATATGAAGGTATGGCATCAGCATGAGCAACACTGATTATTAGAAAAAATGGTAATACGATCATAACAAAGTAATATCCCCAAAAGATTGATTCGGCAATAAGACACGGGTTGCAATCAAGAGAGGAAACAGACAAACTACGCACCCTGGCCAGCAAACAACGCAGGTCAACAGAGATGAGCAAACAAAATGATTAAAAAAAGTGAACCGGGGATGGTATCTCTAACTCAGCTGTTGGGAATAAACAAACAAAAACACAAAACTGCTTTAGCTTTTCAAAAGGTCATTCTGTAATCTTTTTCATTTTTCTATTCATCTTCCTCTTTTTTTTTTTAATTTCTCTCCCTCACTATTTCTTTCTTTCTTTCTTTCTTTTCTTTTTCCTTCTCGTATTCTTCCTCTTCCCTTCGATCCTCTTCCTTTTTTTCTCCCTCATTTTTCATTTTTCTTTTTCACGAGTTTTCCATCTAGTTTTTCCTCTTTCTCCTACCTCTTTCCTCGTCATCCTCATCGTCCGCCTCTTCTACCTCCTCCTCTTCCTTCTTCTCCCTTTCTATTAATCTTCCTCTTCTTTCGCCTATTTTACCTCTTCTTCCTCCATTTTCCACCGCCCTCAATCCTCTTCCTCTTCCACCTCTCCTACTTCATCTTCCTTCTTCCACCGTCCCCAATCCTCCTCCTCTTCCAACCTTTTCCTCCTTCTCCTTCCTTCTCCCTTCGACTCTAATCCTCCTCTTCCTCTTCTGCCTCTTCTTCCTCCTTCTCCCTCCATCCCCAGTCCTCCTACCTTTCCCCACCTCCTCTTCCTCCTTCTCCTCATACTTCCTCTGTCCCTAAATCATCATCCTATTCCTACCTCTCCTACCTCCTCTTCCTCCCTCTCCCTCCATCTCCAATCCGCCTACCTTTCCCACCTTCCTCTTCTCCTC
>NW_020868485.1:623896-633896 GCF_003789085.1 Penaeus vannamei | reverse complement strand
TAGGCGAGAGCCACGCCCTCCACTGGGTCCTTCACCCTCCACGCCCTTTCAGTCAGCCCTTAACCCTTTTCCCTTTGACAATATACTCGCCATTCACTCATTCTCCCTTTCTCTTAATTCATGGTCTTTACGCTGCGCCACTCTTTTCCAAGCGCTGGTGCCTATTTCTTGATCCCCCCTTCTCTCTTTCTCGCTCTCTCTCTCTCTCTCTCTCTCTCTCTCTCTCTCTCTCGCTCACCCTCTCTCCACTTTCCCTTTTACCCTCTCACCCTCTCTCTCCACTCTCCCTCTCACCCTCTCACTCTCTCTCTCCACTCTCCCTCTCACCCTCTCTCTCCACTCATACCTCTCACCTCTCTCTCCACTCTCCCTCTCAGCCTCTCTCTCTCTCTCCCTCCCCACCCTCCATCTCACCCTCTCACCCTCTCACCCTGTCATTTCCACTCACCCTCTCTTTCCACTCATCCTCTCACCCCCTCTCTCCACATCCTCTCACCCCTCTCTCCACTCACCCCTCTCCCCTCTCTCTCCACTCTCCCTCTCATCCTCTCTTTCCACTCACCCTCCTTTCCCACCTTCCATCTCACCCTCTCACCCTCTCCCTCACTCTCCCTCTCGCCACTCTCCCTCTCACCCTCTCACCCTCTCCCTCCACTCTCCCTCTCTCCTTCTCCCTCTCACCCTCTCTCGCCACTCTCCCTCTCACCCTCTCTCTCCACTCTCCCTCTCACCCTCCCTCTCCCACACACGCCTTTAAGACCTGCTTACACACGTCTCTATACAACCGGCCTTTGAAAGCGACCCGAGTCATTTCTCACAGCCTGGAGACGCTGCTAACGGGAAGTCTGCAGTAAAGTGTGTGTTGTCTCCAAAGCCCCGACAAATTATTAGCGATAGAGCAAGATGGGGAGGCAGGAGGGAGGGACGAGAGGTGGAGGGAGAATGGGGAGGGAGGAGGGAGGGATGAGAGGTGGAGGGAGGAGGAGAATGGGGAGGGAGTGGGAGGTGTGACAAGTGGGGGGCGAGGAGGAGGGAGGATGGGAGGGAGTAGGAGGTGTGACAAGGGTGGGACGAGGGGAGGGGGAGGGACGAGAGATGAAGGGAGGATGGGGAGAGAGTGGGAGGTGTGACAACGGTGGGAGGGGAGGTTGTGAGGTGGAGGAGGAGTGGTTGGTGTGGGTGGGGTGTCGGGGGGAGATGGAGAGGTAGAGGAGGATGGTCAAGGAGTGGAGGAGGGGGAGGGATGTTACAGGGGAGAAGGTTCGGGAAGAGGGGAAGTGGGTAGTGGAGAGTGGAGAGAGAGGGTGGGAAAGGGGAAGAGAAGGAGAGAGAGAGGGTAAGAGGGAAAGTGGAGGGAGACGGTGAAGGAGTGGGATTGCGACGAGGGAGTTGGAGAAATTGAGAAAGAAGGAGTGGGGGTGTGACGGGGGGGGGGGAGTGGAGAGTTGGAGAGAGCTGTTAAAAGGGGGGGAGTAGTTGGTGTTTGGAAGAGGGTAGGGAGAGAGGGGAAGGGGGAAATAGAGGGGAGATACAGGTAAAGGGGAGATAAATGTACGCATGTATGTCTGCGAAGATGGGAAGAATGAGGGTAATGAGACAAGAATGAGATAAAGAGAAGAACTAAAGATGCGAAATGAGGAAAAGGCAAAGGAAAGTCAACTCGGAATGTGTAAAGATAAAAATGGAAAAGAAATTAAACAAACAGAAGAGGGGGGGGGGGAGGGGAAGATGAGGCTAGAAATTGGGGGGCAGCTGGTAGGAGGGGGAGGGGAGGGGGGAGGCTAGAAATTGGGGGCAGCTCGTAGGAGGGGGAGGGGGAGGGGGAGGAGAAGGGGAGGCTAGAAATTGAGGGCAGTTGGAAGGAGGGGGAAAGGGGGAAAGGGGAGGCTAGAAATTGGGGGGCAGCTGGTAGGAGGGGAGGGTGGGGGGGGGGGGCTTAGGAGCGGATGTCTCGTGGGCATTGGAGACACAAAGGCACAGGCACGCTCAGGCACAGTGCCATTTCGGTGCCTGGAGGCGGTGGAGAATATGGGCACTGGGTTGTCAGCGCTCTCCCGCAAGTTCCCCTGACTTATTTTTTTCTCTTCTTTTCCTCATATTTATTGTCTTTTTCATCTAGTTCCCTTTTTTTCTCTCACTCGCCTTTGTGCTTTATTTTTCTTACCACCCTTTGTTAGCAATTTTTTTCTCCTTGTTCTGTTTTCTTGTCTTTTTAGCTAGTTCCTTTTTCGTTATCACTCCTTTTGTTTTAGCTTTGTTGGCGAATCTTTTGTTCAATTTTCTCACCTCTTTCTTTATCTTCTGTTACCTGTATTCCGTGTTTGTTTTTGTTTTTCATGTTCAAAATTCTTTCCAACTTTTTTCCGTTTTTTTTTTTTTTCAAATATCTTTTCTCTCTCTGCTCTCCCTCCGATTCCATCTCCTTTTTTGCATTCTCTTCCTTTTTCCTTTATTCATTCGATTACTTTCCCTCGTAATTTCCCCTACTCTCTCTCTCTCTCTCTCTCTCTCTCTCTCTCTCTCTCTCTCTCTCTCTCTCTCTCTCTCTCTCTCTCTCTCTCTCTTCTCTCTCTCTCTCTATCTATCTATTCTATCTATTTCTCTTTCTCTCTCTCTCCTCCTCCGTCCCTCCCCCCTCTCTCTCTCCTCTCTTCTTTCTCTCTCACTTCACTTAATCATTCACTCTCTCCTCTCCTCTTCCAATCTCCATGGAAACCTGATTTTTAATGATCTGCTACAATTAGTATTTTATTTTTTGCTACAATTAGTAAACTCATCTTCCTCTCCTCTCCCTCTTCTAGTTCTCATCTTTGTCTAATATTTCTCTTTTCTACGTCATGATGGCTCTGTTATTGTTGTCAGTGCCTGTCAATTAATAAAATCATCATATATTACAGAGAATTCGAGATATTTTTTCGATAATCGTTGCAGACTGACAGACTGAGTATGATATAAAAGACCAATTTTCTCTCATTATGCTCTATAAAATTTATACGAAGGGAATTAGGAAGAAATCTTTCAGTCTTATAATATCCACATTCCGTTTCAACTGAATGGTTCAGTTTGGAAAAGTAACAATTAAGAAAAAAATAAAAATTGGCTATAATGTTGTTGTTGTTGTCTTTTGTTGCTGTTGTTTTTGGGGGGTACATTGGTTATAATGTTGTTGTGTTTTTTTGTTGTTTTTTTTTGGGGGGGATACATTGGCTATAATGTTGTTTGTTGTTTTTTCTTTTTTTGGGGGGGGGGAGGGGTACGTTGGCTATAATGTTGTTGTTGTTGTTGTAGTTATTGTTTGGAGGAAGGAAATTGAAAAAAACAACATCAAAACAGATTAAATTTCCGTTTTCTATTTATAGCAGATTTTCTTTATAGGTACGAAAGGGAAATAATGCCTTATTTTTCATTTTGTCTAATCACGTTCATGTTATACATTAAATCATATACTTTCAATATCCCTTTTTGTATTGTCTTCTTAATATACATGTGTGAATGTGTGTGTGTGTGTGTGCGTGCGTGCGTACGTGCGTGCCTGCGTGCCTGCGTGCGTGCGTGCGTGGTGTGTGTGTGTGTATGTGTGTGTGTGTGTGTGTGCGTGTGTTGTTGTGTGTGTGTGTGTGTGTGTGTGTGTGTGTGTGTGTGTGTGTGTGTTGTGTGTGTGTGTGTTGTGTGTGTGGTGTGTTGTGTGTGTGTGTGTGTGTTTGTGTGTGTGGTGTGTTGTGTGCGTGTGTGTGGTGTGTGTGGTGTGTGTTGTGTGTGTGTGTGTGTGTGTGTGTGTGTGTGTGTGTGTGTGTGTGTGTGTGTGTGTGTGTGTGGTGTGTGTGTGTGTGTGTGTGTGTGTGTGTGTGTGTGTGTGCATATATATATATATATATATATAAGATAGATAGATAGATAGATAGATAGATAGAGAGAGAGAGAGAGAGAGAGAGAGAGAGAGAGAGAGAGAGAGAGAGAGAGAGAGAGAAGAGAGAGAGATATATACCTTATATATCCCTTTTGATATTCTCGATTTTCTTTCTAGGAGGGGTGGGGTAGGGGGGTAAGGGGNGTGGAAGAGGAGAGGGGTGAGGAGGAGGAGTTTTTTGTGTTTTGAAGAGTGGATGATGAGGAATGAGAGAGAGAGAGGAGAGAGAGAGAGAGAAGAGAGAGAGAGAGAGAGAGAGAGAGAGAGAGAGAGGGAGAGAGAGAGAGAGAGAGAGAGAAGTAGTGGTTTGTGCACTTTGTGTTTCAAGTAATGTATTTATACAAAGGGTTTTTTTTCAGATTTCCCATTCTACCTCGCACCATCTATTTGTCTATCGAATAATCAATCAGTCAGCCATCTATCTATCTAATCTATCTATCTATCTATCTTATCTGTCTAAATATCTTATCTATCTGTCTATTATATGTTATCTATCTATCTACTTATTTATTCTATCTATCTTAGTTATCTATCTATCTTATCTGTCTAATATATCTTATATCTATCTGTCTATCTATCTTTCTATCATCTTATCTATCTTCTTTTCTTATCTATCATCTATCTATCCTTCTTTCTTATCTATCTATCTATCTATCTCTATGCGAAGCGCGAACCCCCCACCGCCCTCGCCTTCCTTATTGGAACCGTAAACGCACTCTCTTGCCCCGCACGAGGCCGCCCCACTGGCCTAGTCTGCCTGGCGCCTCCTTCCCCCCCACCCCCTCACCCCGTCCCTCCCTCTGTGTTTGTTTATTTATAAGTGTCCTTGCTCTTCCCACACTGCATCCTGCCCCCCCACCCCACCCCTATCCCCCTTTCCCCTCTTCCTCTCCATCCTTCACCCTCTCCTCTTCTCAACCAACCTTCCCCTCCCCCCACCCTCTCTCCCTCTTCCCTCTCCATCCTTCACCCTCCCCTCCCCCCATCCCCCTCTTCCCTCGCCTCTCTCACCCATCCTTCCCCTCACTCCCCTCACCCCTCTTCCCTCTCCTCTTCTCACCCATTCTTCCCTCCCCTGCCCCCCCCCCACCCCCTCTCTCCCCCTCTCCTCTTCTCACCATTCTTCCCCTCCCCCCAACCCCTCTCTCCCTCTCCTCTCTCCATCCTTCACTCCCTCTTCTCACCATTCTCCCTCCCCCCACCCCCTCACCCTCTTCCCTCCTCCTTCCTTCACCCTCTCCTCTTCTCACCCACCTTCCCCCCCTCCCCCCACCCACTCTCCCCTCTTCCCTCTCCTCTTCTCACCCAAACACTCCCCCCTCCCCTTTCCCCTTCCCTCTCCATCCTTCACCCATCCTTCCCCTCCCCTCTTCCCTCCCCATCTCTCCTCTCCATCCATCCCCCCTCCCCTCTCCATCCATCCCCCCTCCCCCACCCCACCCCCTCTGCGCATGCTCCCCGGCGCGTGACCCGGCCGGCGGCGTGCATGCAGCAGCCTCCGAAGGGCGCCCGGGGCCCGGCCCGTGTTGCCAGGGAAGGAGGAGGAGGAGGAGGAGGAGGAGGAGGAGGAGGAGGAGGAGGAGGAGGAGGAGGAGAGGAGGAGCGGAGGAGGAGGAGGGGGAGGGGGAGGAAAAGAGGAGGGGGAGGAAGAGGGGGAGGAGGAGGGGAGGAGGAGGAGGAGGAGGAGGAGGGGGCAGGGGGGAGGGAGGAGGAAAAGAAGGAGGAGGCGAGGAGAGAAGAAGAAAAAGAAAAAGAAGAAGAAAAGGAGAAGGAAAGGAAAAGGAGGAGAAGGAGGAGGAGGTTCTACCTGTGTCTCCGACGCGGCGAAGGAGGCTGTCTTCGGCTGTTCTCTCCTCCAACAGGGTCAGGAGGAAGGAGGAAGGAGGAAGGAGGAGGGAGGAGGTGCGAGCGTTGGCGATCCTGGATTGCGTCGAGGTGGTGTCGCCCCCCCCCCCTCCCCGCCCCCCTCCAACGCCACGGGGGAAGGTGGATGCCTGGCACTTCGGACAGGGGGGGGGGGGTGACAGAGGAGGCTTTGTATGCCACAAGGCGCCCACTGTCCTCCGCCCTCCCCCTCCCCCTCCCCTCTCTGCGCCCTCCCCCCGTGACCCTCCATGTGCTTTCCCTCCTCCCCTCCATTCGCCCTTCCCTCTCCCTCATACCTCCTTTACTCTCCCCTCTCCTCGTCCCTCCCTTCCCTCTTCCCTCATCCCCCTCCCTTCACCTCTCCCTCTCCCTTCCTTTACTCTCCCTTCCGCCCTTCCTTCACTCTCCCCTCCCCCCTACTCCCCCCCCCCTTGCCGCCGTGGCCCT
This sequence comes from Penaeus vannamei, assembly GCF_003789085.1. Taxonomy (NCBI): domain Eukaryota; kingdom Metazoa; phylum Arthropoda; class Malacostraca; order Decapoda; family Penaeidae; genus Penaeus; species Penaeus vannamei. Next base: position 627,676 of record NW_020868485.1, on the reverse strand, counting down.
AGTGCTGGAAAGGTTTCTTGTCAGCTGTGCTTTCTCCGGTGCTCCTGCAAGCGACTTTGATCTTAAAAGCCTCCGCTCCCAACGGCGCCGGTTGCCTTTGTTTTCTCTTCGTCCGTTGCTTGTTTTCTTCTCTTCCTTCTCTCTCGCTCTCTCGCTCTCGCTCTCGCTCTCTCTCTCTCTCTCTCTCTCTCTCTCTCTCTCTCTCTCTCTCTCTCTCTCTCTCTCTCTCTCTCTCTCTCTCTCCCTCTCCTCTCTCTCTCTCTCTCTCTCTCTCTCTCTCTCTCTCTCTCTCTCTCTCTCATTTCCCCGCTGTTCTCTCTGCTGTTGAGTCTCTCTCCCTTCCTCCTTTTCCTCTTCGCCGCTTCCTCCTCCCTCCATTCACTTCCCCCCCCCCCGCCCCCAGCACTCCCATGCCCCAAGCCGGAGCCCCGTGCCCCCCGGCAGCGCGTGCCCAGGTGCCCGCGACAGGTGCTCCTGGTCGTCACTCCACGGGGTTCTTCTTCTTCTTCTTTCTTCTTCGTCTTCTTCTTCTTCTTCTTCTTCTTCTTCTTCTTCTTCTGCTTCTGCTTCTCTTCTTCGTTTTCTTCTTTCTTCTTCTTCTTCTTCTACCTTTCTTTCATTTTATTTTATTCTATTGTGGGGGGGAGAGTATTTCACTTGGTTTTATTATTGATTTGTTTTTTTATTTATTTTTGAATTGTCTGGCCCTCATCACACTCGAAGGGCGAAGGTACAATAAATATAAGGAGTAAATATGCAAATTGAATGAGAAATTAAATAAAAAAGTAAAGAGATTATGACTTCCGAGCGAATCTTTACGAGTGATGAAAAAAAAGCCGCTTCAGGGAAAGTGTCTCGGCGCGAGGAGGAAGAGGAGGGGGGGAAAGTGTCATGGCGCCGATCAGCTGATCAGCCGCCCGTTAGGTTTTCGTCAGGTTGGGATTTCTTGTCCATTCACTCGCTCTCGCATTCGCTCGCCTCTTTCTTCTCATGTATGTATGTATGTATGTATGTATGGTATGTATGGTGTATGTATGTATGTGTGTAAGTATGTATATGTGTATGTATGTATGTGTGTATGTATGCATGCATGTATGTATATATGTATGTATGTATATGTGTTGTGTATTATATATATATATATATATATATATATATATATATATATATATATATATATATATATATTTAATACATATTTACATACATATTTACGAGATCACGTCGGCCTACCTTGTTGCTAGGTTGTGCAACGGCGGGCCATTTCGCCGCCTGTGATTGGCTGAGGCGGAGCGGCGGCGGCGCCTGATTGGCTGGCGGCGCAAAGGGCAGCGCGCGGGGCTCCGATTGGCCGGACGGGAAGCGACAGAGGCCGATTGATTGGCGGCGAAGGAGCGGAGCGATCTGCGTTCAAGGCAATCCGATCTCGGCGCGATTTTTGTTCGGAGGAGCACCCCCCCCCCTCCTCTTCGCCCTCTCTCCCTCTCCTTCTCCTTCTCCTCCCTTCCCCTCTCTGCCTCCTCTCTCCCTCCCTTTCCTTCCCTCCCTTCCCCTCTCTGCTCTCCCTCTCCCTCTCCCTTCTCCCTTCTCCTCTCTCCCTTCCCCTCTCTGCCTCCTCTCCCCTCTCCTCTCCCTCGTCAAGTGAGGTGCACTTTAGCCAAGGATTTAATCTCGCCCTCCTCCTCTTCCTTCCTTCCTACCCTCCCCCCCCCTTCTGCCGCGATTGTAATTCCAATCTTCCTCCGGGACGCCAGAAGCATACTCCAAGTCCCGGATGAAGCGGGATTGTAAATCAGGCGCTTGAAGTTTGGCAGTTGGGTGTCCGCGCGCACGACGCAACTGCGCAACACTCGCCCGCGCGCAACAGTTGCGGGGGAACACATGCTTGGAGGGAGGGGGGAGGAGGAGGAAAGGAGGTGGAAGGAGGAGGAGGAGGAAAAGGAAAAGGAAGAAGGAAGAGGGGAGGGAGGAAAAGGAAAAGGGGGAGGAGGAGGAGGAAAGTGGAGGTGGAAGGAGGAGGAGGAAGAGGAGACGAACGACGACGAGGAGGAGGTGGAGTTGGAGGAGGAGGGGCAGGGGGAAGGGAGGGGGAGGAGACAGCGGTGTCCTGTTCGGGTGTCGCGTTCCCGAGTGCAAATGGCCACGAGTTGTTTGTGAAGTCGGTTGTGGGATCTAAAACAAGATGTCCCAGCGACCTGGGATGACATCACCCCTCAGGGATTGCACTCACACACACACACACACACACACACACACACAACACACACACACACACACACACCACACACACACACACACACTCACACTCACACTCACACTCACTCACACTCACACTCACTCACACTCACACTCACACATCACTCACTCATATTATAAGATACAGATATAGATATTGGGTACATTGACTGACACCATACACTCGCACAAGCATATCTGTTTCTGTCAGTTTTTAACCTATTACTCTAAACTCTCTCTCTCTCTCTCTCTCTCTCTCTCTCTCTCTCTCTCTCTCTCTCTCTCTCTCTCTCTCTCTCTCTCTCTCTCTCTCTCTCTCCTCCCTCCTCTCCTCCCTCCCTCCTTTCCTCCTCCTTCCCTCCTCCTCTCCTCCCTTCCTTCCCTCCCTCCTCTCCCCCTCCCTCCTTTCCCTCCCTCCCCCCCTCCCTCCCTCCCTCCCTTTCCCCTCCTTCCCTCCTCCTCTCACCCCTCCCTCCCTCCCTCCCTTCCCATCCCCTCCCTCCTCCCTCCCCCTCCCTCCCCCCTCCCTCCTCCCTTCCCCTTCCCCCCCTCCTCCCTCCTCCCCTTCCCTCCTCCTCCCTCCTTCCCTCCTTTCCCCCTTCCTCTCGCATTTATCAAATTGTTCGAGGAAGCCCAGATTGTTCGCGTCGCACCTCTGCAGCGGCGGGTTCTGCTCTGGACTCCTCGCGCCGCTGCTCTTGTCTCGGCGAAAGGCTTGCACGCACGGCGGAGGTCGCGGCGGCGTTGCGACATTGGGGCGTGAGTCGGGCGCTGGTTGGGAGGCGCCCTTTGGGGTCTGTGCGCCGGCGGGGTGGGGTGGGGGGGGAGGGGGGGGCTCCTTGGGCTTCTGCTTTGCCTTTTTTTTTTTTTTTTTTTTTTTTTTCTGTTGATTATTGTGTTGTTTGTTTCTTGGTTCTTTGTCTCTGGTCTTTCTCTTGTTTGCCTTCTCTTCTTTCTCTTCTCTGTTTTTCTCTTCTCCCTTCTCTCTCTCTTCCCTGTCGTTTCTTTTCTCCCCTCTCTCTCTTCTCTCATTCTTCCGACTCTCTCTTTTCTCCCTTCTCTCCCCTCCATCCTTCGTCGAATTATTTCCCCACCCCATTCTTTTCTCCCCCCACCTCCTTTCCCCTCCCTCTCCCCCTACCCCCGACCTCCCCAGTCCGGCACTGGGCACCAACGCCCCCCCCCCCCCCAGTCCTACCGGGTTGACCTGGCCTGGTGTCGAAAGGGCCGTGATGCCGCTGACCCAGTTCTCGCGGCGGTGCAGTGACCTTGCGTAATGGGCGGCGACCTGGCAAGGCCTAATGCTGGGGGGGGGGGACTTTTTCTTTTCTTTTCGTTGTTCGTTCTCTCTGTATATCTTCTCTCTCTTTTTCTCTCTGTTCGTTCTCTCTGTCGTTTCTCTCTTTCTCTCTGTCGTTCTCTCTCTCTCTTTCTCTCTCTCGTTCTCTCTCTCTCTCTCTTCTCTCGTCTCTCTCTCTCTCTCTCTCTCTCTCTCTCTCTCTTCTCTCATCTCACTCTCTCTCTCTCCTCTCTCTCTTCCTTACT
>NW_020868485.1:615278-622743 GCF_003789085.1 Penaeus vannamei | reverse complement strand
TCCCTGATTTTCTTTCTTTCTCTCTCTCTCTCTCTCTTACTCACTCACTCACTTCACTACTCACTCACTCACTCACTCTTCTCTCTCTCTCATCTCTCTCTCTCTTTCTCTCTCTCTCTCCTCTCTCTCTCTCTCTCTCTCTCTCTCCTCCTCATCTCTCTCTCTATCTCTCTCTCTTTCCTCTCTCCCTCTCTCTCCCTCCTCTCCCCCTCCCTCGTCCCTCCCTTCCTCCCCCCTCCCTCCCTCCTCCCTCCTCCCTCTCTCCTCCTCCTCTCCCTCCTTTTTCCCTTTCTCCTCTCCTCTCACTTCCTTTTTCTGTCTTTCCTCTCTCCTCCCCTCCTATGGTCAAATACCAGTTATCCTTTCTCCGAAATGAGCCTCATCATTCTCCCTTCTTTTCGAAACCGTTTCCTTCCCTCTTTTTCTCCCTTTTCTTGTAATTCTCCTGCACATATACACGCCCTTATGCTCCGCTGAACCATTCTTGAATTTCTTCCCGACTTCCTGACTTCCTGACACTTAAAAAGCTTTGAATGTCTTTTTTTCGGGTGAATTTTGAAGTTTGGATGAGTCACCGCTATCGAAAAAAAAAAACGGAGGAAAGGAAAAAAATGGCGGGAAAAAATGGCGGGAAAAAATGGCGGAAAAAAAAATTCGTGTCGTTTGTTGTAACTGACTCGAAGAGATAATTGATATTACGTCTTGGGATCTTTATATAATGGAGACGGTGAGTAATAGCAATAGTAATGGGAATCCAGAAGTCAGGAACAATTACTTTCCCCGTATATAATGGCGAGGAAGCGATGGGGTATTTGATCCCTCTTCCCCGATGCTCCATTGTTTATAAGAAGGATCGACTCTCTTTTGTTTTTTGTTTTGCTCTTTTCCTTCAGCTATTCTCTCTCTTTCTTTTCTTCTTTTGATCGGTTTTTGGTTATATATTTTTCTTTCTTGTCTTTTTTGGCGGATTTTGGTGCAGTTTGTTGTTATTAATGTTGTTTTTTTTCTCCTCAGCAGCCCTCCCCCCCCCTTTTATCTGCCCTCCAATCCCCCTCCCTCCCTCCCTGAAATGGCTCACCCTCCACCCTCTTCCGCTCCCTCTCCTCTCTTTCATCTTCTCATCTCCTTTTCCTCTCCTCTTCCTTTCCTCGTCCTCCTTCCTCCTCACCCCTCCACCCCTCTGTACCCCCTCCTCCCATGGCTCACCCTTCCGCCCCTCCACCCCACCACCCTCCTTCCTTCCTGTACTCCCCGCCCCTCCTTCTTTCTCTCCTCCTTCCCATCCCTTCTCCCATCTCCCCGTATCTCCCTCTGGATCTCTTTTATCACCGCACCTCCTTTACCCTTCGTCTGCCGTACCAGCTGCACGCACCAGCTGTTCCTGAATGCAAACAGGGTGAAAAGGGAGACGAAGAGATTTTTTTTCTTCTTTTTTTTTGCTTTTTTCTTATTCTCCTCCTCCTTCCTGTTTTGTTTTGTTCTCCTCTTCTTCCTTTTTTTTCTCTCTGTCTTCTCTTTTTCTTTTTTTCTTTTCTTTCTTATTCTCCTCCTCCTCTTCTTTTTTCTCTCTGTTTCTTTGGTTGTTCGTTCGTTTTTTTTCGTTTCTTTTCTTTGCTTTGCTTTGTTTTATTTCTCTCCCCTTCTTCCTGTTTTTTCTCTGTCTTTTCTTCTTCATGTTTGTCTTTTTTCTTTTTCTTTGTCTTTTCTTTGCTTTTCTATTCTCTCTTCCTCTTCCTGTTTTTTTTTTTTTTTTTTTGTCTTCCTTTTATGTTCGCTTTTTTCTTTTTTTTTTCTTCTCCTCCACTCTTCTTTCGCTTGCCTTTTCTTTTCATTCTTTTCTCCTATATCCTCCTTTCTTTCGTTCATCTCTACATCGCCACCACCACCACCACCAACGCCCTCATCTTGATATGATCATATCATCATCTCATCACCACCATTATTATCAGCATGTTTATCATCTTCATTGTCATGATTGCCATCATCATCATCACCATCTCACTATCTTCATCATATCATCACATCACTATCAACACCACAATCATCACCATCATATCATCATCACCATCATCATCATTAATCATCATCATCATCATCCATTATCACACCATTTCATTTCGTCATCATCATCACCATCACATCATTCATTATCCTTGTTATTATATCATTACTTATCATTACAACCCTTATAATCATTATCACCATAAGTATTATAATCACCATTACCACTATCCATATCACACACACACACCACACACACACAACACACAACACACCAAACACCACACAGGCAAACAAACAGACCACACACACACACACCACACACAGACACACACACACCAGACACACACAGACAACCACAACAAACACAAACAAAACAAAAACAATCTAAAACACACCAACATACCAACATAGACATCATCATAACCACGATTCGCTCCCACATACATATCTCTTTCTTCCCCCTAATATCGAATGACACAAAGCCTATGTTAATCTTTATACAAAATCTGTATCAGGATTACCTTTGTCATTTGTGATATTGAGGCCTGTCATGCCGTCGCCCAGATTACGAAACCAATTTTCTGTAATCATGTAATTGGTTGGATTGAATTTTCGTGTTGTTGTTGTTTTGTTTTTTCTCTTTGTCTTTTTCTTTCTTTTTCTTTTTTTCGTTTTTTTTTTTTTTCTTTCTTTTTTCTTCTTTCTTTTTTTTCTTTCTTTTTTCTTTTTTCTTTCTTTCTTTTTTTTTTTCTTTCTTTCTTTCTTTCTTTTCTTTCTTTCTTCTTTCTTTTTTCTTCTTTTCTTCTTTTTCTTCTTTCTTCCTTTCTTTCTTCTTCTTTTCTTCTTTCTTCTTTTTCTTACCCCTTATTCCCTTACTCTATTTTCCATTTACTATCCTTCTCCCTTATTCTCTCTCCCTCCTTTACTCTCCCTTCTCCCTTCTCCCTTACTGTCCTCCCCTCCTTTACTCTCCCTTCCCTTACTCTCCTCCCCTCCTTTACTCTCCCTTCTCCCTTACTCTCCTCCCCTCCTTTACTCTCCCCTCTCCTCCCTTCTCCCTCCTCCCTTACTCTCCCTTCTTCCTTACTCCTTCCCCCTACTCCCTTCTCCCTTACTCTCCTCCCCTCCTTTACTCTCCCTCCTCCCTTACTCCCCCTCCCTCCTTTCTCCTCTCCCTCCTCCTTTACTCTCCCTTACTCTCCCTATTTCCTTCTTCCCTTCTCTCTCTCCTCTTACTCCCTCCTTCCTTACTTCTCCCTCCCTTACTCTCCATCTCCCTTACTCCCCTCCCTCCTTACTCTCCCCTCCACCCTTCCTCCTTTCCTTCCCTCCCCCCTTTTCTCTGATCCATAAAGGACACCCCGAAAGTGAAAATTAACCTTCTCTCGTAAAATTCCGCAAATGACACCCGTCGCCACGCGAATATCTGTATCAAGAAAGATTTAAGAAAAAAAAAAAAAAAAAAAAAAGTAAATTCATAACGGGGACGGCGTTGTCCTCATCCCCCCCCTTTCCCCCTTCTCCCCTCTCTCCCCCCTTCCCCCCTTCTTCCCTCCCCCTCTCCCCCCTTCCCCCCTTCTCCCTCCCCCCTCCCCCTTCCCCCCTTTCCTTGCCTAAAATTGACATGGATCAACCCAGGGTTGAATTGATCGAGATTGTTGAAGGTGACAAGGTAAATGGAGGATAAAGTTTTTGTTAAATAAAGGGAGAGGGAGGTGGGAGGGAGGAGAGGGAGAGGGAGGGAGGAGGAGGGAGAGGGAGGGTGGGTGGAGGTGGGGGAGAGGGAGGGGGGGAGTGGAGAGGATGAGAGCGGAGGAGGGGAGATGGGAGTGGAGAGGGGAGGAGGGTAGAGAGAGGGAGAGGGCTAGGAGAGGGGGGAGGGAGGGGGGGAGCTGGAGGAGAAGGGGAGGAGGGGAGGGCTTGGGGGAGAGAAGGGAGGGGGAGGGAGGGGAGGAGAGGGAGAGGGAAGGAGGAGAGGGAGAGAGGGCGGGAGGGGAGGGAGGAGAGGGGAGGAGGGAGGAGGAGAGGAGAGGGAGAGGGGGAAGGGGAGGGAGGGGAGAGGGTGGAGAAAGGGGGGAAGGGGAGAGAGAGGAGAAAGGTAGTGGAAGAGGAAGGGTGAGAAGGAGAATGAGAGAAAGTGAGAGAGAGAGGGGAGGGAGAGGGAGAAAGGAGATGAGGAGAAAAGTGGAAGAGAGGGAAGAGAGGGAAGGGTAGAAGGGTTAGATATTATTGAATTACTATTATTGCTATCGTTGTTTTCTTGTTATTATTATCCATTAATATTATAATTACTATTACGATTGTCATTACTATTACTATTATCACCATAGTTATTGTTGCTTTTCTCATTATTGTCAATATTATAATTATTGTAATAACAGTTTTAGTATGTCCATCATCATTAATATTACCATTAGCATCATTACTTTTCCTTATAATAATCATCCTCATTATCAATATTAATTACCTCTGTATAAGAGAAACTAAATTTCTTATACAACAGGAGCCCGAGGAAATTTTAAGAAATACAATTATCAGTTATATTTTCTCAGATTAATTACCCGTCGATCGCGTATGCCAGACCGTAATTTTTTATCCAGCATTTTGAAAAAAGAATAATTTAAAAAATAATAATAATGATAACTTTAGCGATTTTGAAAGGAATTTTTATCCAGCATTTTGAAAGAAAAAAAAAAAAAACAAAAGAAATAATGATAATTTTGAACGATTTTGAAAGCAATTTTTATCCAACATTTTGAAAGAAATAAAGAATAAAAAACAAACGATAATAACGATTTGCAAGCATTTTTATCCAAAATTTTGAAAGAAATAAAGAAAAAAATAAAGGTAGTTGAACGATTTTGAAAGCAATTTTTATCCAGCATTTTTGAAAGAAATAAAGAACAAAAAAACGATAATGAACGATTTTCCAAGCATTTTTATCCAGAATTTTGAAAGAAATAAAAGAACAAAAAAAATAATGATAACTTGAACGATTTTTGGAAGCAATTTACCCATTTTGAAAGGAATAAAGAACAAAAACAAAACGATTAATAACGATTTTGCAAGCATTTTATCCATAGTTTTTGAAATAAATAAATAACAAAAACAAACGATAATAACAATTTTGCAAGCATTTTTATCCAGAATTTTGAAAAGAAAAAAGAAACAAAAAATATGATAACTTGAACAATTCTGCAATGCTAGGTTTTCCTTAATCATTTGTTCTGTGTAACTCCGCTCCCTCACTCAATTTAAACTCAAAAAAAAATTATAATTGTTGAGCGGTTATCAAGACTAATTGGATTACAAAATGTTTCTCAGATTAATGTTGAAATTCATAAAACTTGCAAAGGGATGAGTGATTTATTTTTTATTTTATTTATTTTTTTTTTATTATCATTTATTTTTTTTTTTTTTTTTTTTCAAATGATCTATATGTATTGTCTTATTCTGTGTGGGGGGTGGTGGGGGTGGTGGGTGGGGGTGGGGGGTTGTATCAATGTGTGTGTTTGTGTGAGAGGGGGAGGGAGGAGGGAGGGAGGAGAGGGAGGGAGGAGGGAAGCAGAGAGGAAGGAAGGAGAGAGGGAGGGAAGGAGAGAGGAAGGGAAGGAGAGAGGGAGGGAGAGAGGGAGAGAGGGAAGGAGAGAGGGAGGGAGGAAGGGAATGGAAGGAGAGAGGGAGGGAGGGAAGGAGAGAGGGAAGGAGGGGAAGGAGAGAGGGGGGGGAAAGGAGAGAGGAGGGAGGAAGTTGAGAGGGAGGGAGGGAAGGGGAAGGAGGAGGGGAGGAAGAGAGAGGGAAGGAGAGAGGGGAGGAAGAGGAGAAAGGAAGGAAGGAGAGAGGGAGGAGAGAGGAGAGAGGGAGGAAGGAGAGAGGGGAAGCGAGAGAGGGAGGAGAGAGAGAGAGAGAGAGAAAGAGAAAGAGAGAGAGAGAGAGAGAGAGGAGAGAGAGAGAGAGAGAGAGAGAGAGAGAGAGACAATTGTGATATTATCTGTTTATGCGCGAGTGTACGCACAAATGACTCACGAACGTGTTAAATGCATCGTAAATGTGTGTACGTACGTGCGTGTACGGTAATGTGCCGTGTACGTTCACTCTCCATGTACGTATGTGCGTGTACGTTCCACTCTCCATGTACGTTCGTGCGTGTACGTTCCACTCTCCATGTACGTATGTGCGTGTAGTTCCACTCTCCATGTACGTATGCCCGGTACGTTCCACTCTCCATGTACGTACGTGTGTACGTTTCCACTCTCCATGTACGTATGCCCGTGACGTTCCACTCTCCATGTACGTATGCCCGTGTACGTTCACTCTCATGTACGCTTCCAGTGTACGTTCCGACTCTCCATGTGCGTATGTCCGTATACGTTGACTCTCCATGTACGTATGTCCGTATACGTTCCACTCTCCATGTACGTATGTCCGTATACGTTCCACTCTCCATGTACGTACGCCCGTGTACGTTCCACTCTCCATGTACGTATGTCCGTGTACGTTCCACTCTCCATGTACGTATGTCCGTATACGTTCCACTCTCCATGTACGTATGCCGTCCGTATGCCCGTGTACGTTCCACTCTCCATGTACGTATCGTGTACGTTCCACTCTCCATGTACGTACGCCCGTGTTACGTTCCACTCTCCATGTACGTAGTGCCCGTGTACGTTCCACTCTCCATGTACGTATGCCCGTGTTACGTTACGTTCCACTCTCCATGTACGGTTATGCCGTATACGTTCCACTCTCCATGTACGTATGTCGCGTGTAAACGTTCCACTCTCCATGTACGTATCGTAAGTGTACGTTCCACTCTCCATGTACGTATGTCCGTGTACGTTCCACTCTCCATGTCGTATGCCCGTATACATTTCCACTCTCCATGACGTATGCCCGTGTAACGTCCCACTCTCCATGTACGTATCTGTTAAGTGTACGTTCCACTCTCATGTACGTATGCCCGTATACTTCCATACGTATGCCCGTGTACGTTCCACTCTCCATGTACGTATGCCCGTATACATTCCACCATGTACGTATTCCGTCTACGTTCCACTCTCCATGTGTACGTTCCACTCTCCCGTGTAACGTTCCATGTACGTATCCGTGTTTCCACTCTCCATGTACGTATGCCCGTGTACGTTCCACTCTCCATGTTGTATGACTCTCATGTTACGTATGCCCGGTACGTTCCACTCTCCATGTACGTATGTGTACGTTCCACTCTCCATGTACGTATCCGTGTACGTTCCACTCTCCATGTACGTATGTCCGTATACGTTCCACTCTCCATGTACGTATGTCCAATACGTTCCCTTCTCTCATGTACGTATGTACGTTTCACTCTCCATGTACGTATGTTCCACGTTTCACTCTCCATGTACGTATGTCCGTATACGTTCCACTCTCCATGTACGTATGTCCGTATACGTTCCACTCTCCATGTACGTATGTGCATGTA